>OZ010588.1:3708497-3858497 GCA_963932145.1 Acanthosepion lycidas
AGCAATTGAACTTATATCCCTTTTTCTCTCATGGGAACCACATCTATCATCAAGCGTGTCACAAATGGCTTAGCCATGATAGACCATCTTGAGTTACTTATATAAGGAATGTGCACCTGTCATTGGGGCATCTATGAATCTATATCTACTACCTTCATTTTTGTACCGAAATCTGAACAAGTGTCATTTTTAAATGGAAAAACAGGAGAAAAATTAACAAAATGAATGAAAGACTAATGAACGCAATAAAATGTCAAAGAATCCGTATTAATATGTTAAATAACAAGATAATCTTTTATTCAGCTGTATGGGATAATGTGTTGATTAAATATATTTTTTTATGGCCTATATCTTTTGGGTTTATTTATAAACAAAATTTGATGTTGCACTGTTTTTTTGTTATTATCAGTACTTTTAATAATGATAGATATTGGTAAGTAAAAGTTAGACTACAAAACATTGCTCTTATAAATATACATATATTAAGAAAAGTATACCCTTGGCAGTTTGTTAATAATAATTTTACCATGAAAATATTGACTTAAATAATAAAATTTATCATTAAGTATATCATCTTCCTACTTCACTCTATTCAGTGAGGTTGATGTCTATTGCTGTATGTGTGTGTGTGTGTGTGTGAATTATTATCATTATTACTATTAATATTCTTGTTACAGAATTTATTTATTCCTTTATTTATTTATATATTTATTTGTTTGTTTATTTATTTGTTTATTTATTTATTTGTTATTTATTTATATTAATATGGCAATGAGTATTCTGTTAACAATATTCTTCAACTGGCAAGTAATAGTCTTGTGGGACTAAACAAAGGGAGAAATTGACAAGAGATAGAAGATGTACATCCAATTCTTACTGTAGTATTTAACCTGAAATCAGCCTAATCTGAATTCTGATGAATATAACACATCGCAGAATTATATTGGAAATAGAACAAGAACCTTGTCATTTCATTAATAGGACAAGGAATACCATATTTATACTCAGAATGCTATCAGAAAGAGCAATACAAATGCAAAAGGATGTATGTTTTTTTTTTTTTGGCGGGGGGGGTTGTAAAAAAATAGATCAAAGAACTGATTGACGTCCTAGTCAGGCTTGATTTATATGGGAAGGATATTAGAATAAACCAGAACTTATACTGGGATCAAACTGCTTGCATATGGAGTGAAAATGAATTAAATACATAAAAATAGAAAGGGGTATAAAACAAAGATGTGTCTTCTTGCCAGACTTATTTAACATTTGCAATCCTGAGAGAATTAGAAGTCCTGCCAGGATTCATTATTGGTGACCACAATCTTAACAATGGTAGATATGCAGATTATACCATGTTGATAGCAGACATAGAAAAGAAACTACAGGCACTCCTAAAGAAGGTAGTAAAGGAAAGCAAGAAGAAAGGACTAAGCATCAATTGTAAAAAAACAGAATATATGGTTATCAGCAAAAAGAACAGCCCTAGATACAAACTATGAATTAGAGACAACAAAATCAAATATAAAAATTGAAATATTTTAGGAAGTGCTTTAAAAGAGGATGGAAAATATAACACCAAAAACTGAAGCTGCATTGGAAAAGCAAAAGTTGCCTTCCAAAAGTTAAGCATAATATTAAGAAATATGAAAATTTAATTAAAAACCAGGAAAGTGTACTGAACTATTATGTAATATTTATCCTCCAATATGACAGTGAATGCTGGACAATCTCCTCACAGATGAAGAAGAGACTTGTGACAACAGAAATGTGGTTCTACATAAGGATGCTGAGAATATCTTGGACTGAATATGTAAGCAATAAAGTTTTAAGGAAAATAGAAACAAAAAGATACTTATACTTAGATTCAGAAAAAGAGAGTTGAAATTTCTAAGATACATACTGAGGAAAGAGGGCTTAGAAAATTTGACACTCACAGAACAATTTTGTAGGCAAAGGGACAGAGGTAGTCAGTGAATAACCTACCTAACAAACTTGCGTAAATGGTTGGCAGAACAGGGACTAGAGGTGGGATAGCAGAAAGGCAAAGATTGCTAAGAGCTATAAAGGACAGGAAGTGGTGAACCATGATCACCCACGTCCTGAAGTGTCCTGGCACATAGAAGAAGAAGAATTCAACCTGAAAATGATTGGATCAAGAAAAGAGAGAATGTGACAAGAGATAAAAGGTATGTTTCTTCCTACCACTATAAGAGGCATGCTGAAACACACTTAACATAACGAAAAAGAGAGATGCATGTTTTTAGTCAACAAACAAATTTTATATACAAAGTTTACAACCATGAGTATGTACCGTATGTATGATGCCCTAGGTTCAGCACGAATTTCATGCGTGTAAATAAATTATTCTATCCTGATGAAAAAAAAAAGAAGAAAAACTTCGAATACATGTTTGTATGAAGAAATGTCTGAGTTACAGAAAATCCTTCATTAATTAGCTTGAGAAAGCATGAATATAGACTTTGTTGAAACAGAGAAATCAAACTCAAAGAATGCCCGTCTCTACCATGTACTTATCGGAGTTAGCTCCTCTTTAATTCCCACACGTGTTTCTAATTCAACAACACATATAAAAAATACCCCCCCGGTCCTATACAGACTAACTAAAGCCGTTTTTTTATAAAATATAAGTGGATCAAGTCGTAGTGTTTTTCGTACGTGTAGGAGTCGCCCTGATTGGTCCTAAAATGACTTTATATAATTTGAATTTTTTCTAAACTGACAAGAGGTAATGTGAGGGACCGAGACACATATTTACAATGTCATACTTCTTTCATCGCCGTAGAAATATAAACTTCCGGTTAAGTTCTCCGGTAAAGTCATATTTTCTTATTATTTTATAATTTGTGAGTATTAAATCAATTAACGAAGTTGTGGGATTACCCTACTTGTTCGCCAAAGAACTTCTGTTAAAGACCGCTAGATGGCGTTTCCAAAATAATACAAAGGAAAAAGGTGAATAATTCTTAATCTTATCTTCTTTCTTTTTCTTTTCCTTAGAGATAAGACATGTCACGTTCCCTTCTTTTGGTCCTCAGAAACGGTAAACCTCATGCCGCATTTAACACAACACAGGATAATACACAGAATGCAATGTCTTAAGCACACTTGACTACATATAGGCATATATAATATTTTTGCCAAACCAATTGTAGTGATATGCAAATTAGTATAATTTGCATATGAGCAGGTAGCTCATATAATAAAGGGACACCAACTAGAACAGATACCAAACGCTTACTTAGCGGAAGATCAACCGCGATAAGTCTGTGGGCTTGCGGTTGGGTGCGTGGAAGGGAGTTTCTCTTCCCGGACCTTTCCTCTGGACGGATGGGCCGATCAAGATACTCGGCGTCTGGTTCGGTCCTGATCTCCAGTTGGAAATGAATTGGTCGGAGGTGCAAAGGAAGGCCGAGATCGCGGGTAAACTGTGGTCTCGGAGGAGACTTTCCCTGAAGGGAAGGGCGGAGGTATGTGTTTCACACATATATCCGATCCTCCTTTACCGACTGTCTGTGCTTCCACTCCCGTATGCCAGGCTAATGTCATTAGTCCGGACCTTGTTCTCTTTCTTGTGGAGAGACAAGGCCCCTATGGTGTGTCGCGAGATCTGTTGCCTTCATCCCTCTGAGGGCGGTCTGGGTATGCCTAGCATTGAGATTCGTCAATATATGCTTCGCATTACCTTTCTAGACCGAATGTGTCGCGGATTGGATGAGGTGGGCACCTTTTGGAAAGAAGATGTCCGAAAACATTTCCCATCCCTTAGAAGTGTGCACTCGTGCGAGGAGGAGGCCGGCCGTACACCTCGTGCCGAGTGCTCCTTCTACCGCGAATGTCGCAGTGCTTTGAAGCTCCTCTTGCGGACGACGGATGGCCTCTCCGACGCCCGGGCGTTGTCTCGTAAGGCATTGTATCAGTTGTTAGTTAGGGGGTCCGTTCAAGATGGTCTGATCGACGAGCTCGGTCTTACGAAGCAGGAGGCTCGCTCGATATGGCCTTGGGCGCCTGGGTTGAAATGTCTCAATAATGATGAGGCATCACTCACCTGGCTGATGATTCGTGGGGCCCTCTGGGTCGGCAAGAGACTTTGTTCAGCAGGTTTGGAGAAATATCCAAACTGTCGTCGCTGTACTGGCGAAGTCGAGACCATTGGTCACGCCTTTTTTCAGTGCAGGACGGTAGTGCCGTTGTGCAAGTTTGTTGAAGGCCTCATGGTTCGCATGCTGCAGGGAAAGTTCTTTGTCCTGGAAGCCAGTTCTGTTTGTAGCAATGTGGTGCCGCAATTGACGAAGGCTGAACACTATGTGTTCTGTTGCTTACTAGGGATTATGAGAGTCGTGATTTGGACGACGCGTCAGAAGGGATTCCATGAGGGCGAGAAGTTCACCTCTTCCCAACTGATCTTGTTCTTTAAGCATCAGCTTAAAGTCAAGATTAGGACGGAAAGGCGGCGGCTCCCTTCATCGGAATTCGGCAAAAGGTGGGTGAATCTTGCGCGAATGTGTAGAGTGAAAGGGGCTGACCTAGAGTGGCATTTGGATGTCGGTTAGGTACAGAATTTTGTCCTAACAGGGTTGAACATAGGCAACCCACCCAGATTTTAGGTTAGACTAGGTTTTGTATTTTGAACTTTTAGTTTTTTTCCCTTTTTTTCTAGTAAAACTTAGCTAGGGTATGCATGCGCATTGGTCCCTTTTATTTCTGTCCCTATTTTTTTTCTTTTGTTTAATTCCCCATCCCCTCCCTCGTTAGGTGGTCAGTGATGTCAGTTCTCTGGTGGATGCGGGACGACTTTCGTTTCGTGTGTGTGATTTTTCGTATTTGTTGTTGTGTATGAATGTGTGTATGCCTGCGTGAATGCTTGGAGGTATGAATGCTTTTTTCATTTCTTCATAGTCCCGCATTGATTTCGTCCAGTTAACTGATGTTTCTGCCACATTTATGGTTTGTGGGGGGTTTTATTACTAACACAGTTTTGTTTAGTTTAGTGTAAATATTTATAGCATATTGTATATATTCATTTGGGGATCATTTTAAAAAGTTGTTAATTTTTGACCCTCCCCCCACGAACAATAATTGTACATAAGGGGTCTAGTTAGGACATCATAGAGAATTTGAGGTATTATGGTGGACGTAGTAAGAAAGGTAGGAGTGAATGTGTTGTTTTGGTGATTGGAATATTGTTGGCTTGATTGGGTCAGTGTCTGCGACTAGCTGAGTTTAGATTTAAGACAGATGAAGACCGTCCTTCCCCACCCCCCTTTTAGGCCTTGTGCCACATTTTGTATATATCATACAAATAAATATTAAACGCTTACTTAGCGGCCCGGTCGCTAGGTCAAAGTGTAGTACGCTACCTTTGTGAGCTTCCGAGTCGGCGTTCTGTCGAACTCTCTACTAATGCAGAGAGGAACTCGGACGAATCTTTGCCGAATGGCAATGTTTCGTTCGGGGAGGTTCAAAAGCTATATTTTTGGCCGAGCCTACGGGCTCGGAGAGACCCACATTAAACCGGCCTTGTGCCACATTCGGTCCTCATGGGTGGATTGATAAATACTAAAGTTTAAACGCTTACTTAGCAAGATACACGACACAACAATGGCGTCGCCGACAGGATACTCTCTGGTCCTTGAAGACCCAGAATACGTGGATTCGTTGCTTTGCTGCTAATGCAAGATGTAAAAAGTTGAAAGACAACAAAAACAGAGGAGGGGAAAATGAAATCACCGACTTGTTTATGGCTACCGCTGGTTGTGAAGCAATTATGAAGGTTGCTACAATGGTTTACCCTCGAGAACTAGAAGAAATGACTTTCGAAGAAATAAGTCAGGTTATTAAGGGAAACATGAGACCAAAGAAAAGACTGGTGATTGCAGAAAGGACCAAGTTTATGGCAATGAAGCAGGAAGTGGATGAACCGATAGTAAAATATTTACAGTTAAGAAGTGCGAGTAAATACTGTGAATTCGAAAAACTAGGAACAGGAGAGCAGACAACGGAAGAAGAATTAAATCCAACTAAGATTAATTGAAGGTATGCATAATTCAGCACATAGATATAAGTTAATGGAACAGTTACAACTTACAAACATGCCTTTGAATATGTGTATAGAATTTATACAACAGCAGGAATTAATACATACCTACAACCAAAATAAAAATAAAGCCTACGAAGAAATAATGGCTGAAACATATACGGTACAAACAAAAAGAAAAAATTGTGCGTACTGTGGAAAAATTCATGAAATGAAAAGAGAAAAATGCCCAGCCTTTGGAAAAACATGTTCAAAGTGTTTAAAAAAAAATCACTTCAAAGAAGTATGTAAAACGAAAAATGTGGAAAGAGTAGAGGATGAAAATAGACAGATTTTTAATGTAAAAAAGGATAATATACAAAATATTGGATCTAAGAACGGAGATACAAAAATAAAAGTGAAAATCAACGACTGTATTGTCGAAATGCAAATCGACACAGGTAGTGAGGTCACGATAGTACCCAGAAATTTGTGGGAAAAAATGGGAAACCGTTTTTAAAAAAAACCAACGTACAATTACGTCAGTTTGATGGCTCGATTATAGCAATTATGGGTTACTTTGAAGGTTCAATAGAACTAAAAGAAAAATATGAAATAGTACCCATTATAGTTACAAATTGCAATATTAAATAAAGAAAATGGGAACAGTGTTCTAGCTCATGCTGACCAAATAAGATCCCAAGGAGAAGAATCGGATGAGGAAATGCCTTCAGAGATGCCAATTATTGACGTAACAGAAGAGTTAATGCAGAATGAAACTGCGGAGGAAGAAGTAGAGAGGGATGAGTTAGAAGAGGAAGAAGTAGAATGGGACAAGTTAGAAGAGAAAGACCAGAGTATGCAAGAGGAACAGTTCGATTATAGGGAAAGACGTGATAGATCTAGATCTCCAAGGGAAAGGAGAGAGATAAGGGAAGATGTTCAGGAGGGCACAAGAAGAAGTACAAGAACTACTCGCGGCATAAGGCCCCTCCGCTATAGGGAGATGTAGTGATATGCAAATTAGTATAATTTGCATATGAGTAGGTAGCTCATATGATAAAGGGACACCAACTAGAACAGATGTTAAACGCTTACTTAGCAAGATACACGACACAACACCAATAAAGAACTCTCACAATCTTTTATAGAAGCTTCACACATATGTACCATAAGTACATTTCTAGGCCTGCGCAGTTCACAGCAAGCACTCAGGGAGCACAGTTCAACTAATAAATATCGGTGGGGCGAAGATCGTCTTCTGGTTAGGAGAAAGAAAATCATTTTTTTCCACTCGGGTTCCGTTCCGTTACTGGTAGGTGACCCTTTCATCAACAAGTTAATCCCTGATATCAAAGTAGTAGCGACTAATTGAAATTCGCTACTATCGACCAGCGTCTGGCCACAACAAATGTCACTCATTTGAATAGATTAGTGTATAATGATAGTAATTCCTAATCAGTATAGGCCCAATGTGTATTAGAATAACCAAGCTACTACTCCGAATAGATCAGTGTATATGTGGTGCAAACGGTGGGTAGGATTCCCAAACTTTAACAACACGGGTGACCTCCGGCACTGATTGAAAAAAAAAACTTTTATACGGACATCTCTACACATATACAGAAACATTATTCGATTTATTTTTATTTTTCAGTGTCATTATTGGCTCCTATTTTCAACGAATGAATTCCAGTTTGTTATTAAGCCTGTTTAGATCTTTCTCGATTTATTTCAACAAAAAAGATCTAAGCTCACGCTATTCCTTTCGTCCTTTCTTTCTTTTCTTTATAGACTTGTAGTGAGTGTCAAATAATAATAACTCTTTTTAAGCGTTCTCTTCAAATTCTGAGGATTGAGAAAAAAGACAGAAAGTAATTAGCGACACCAAGGTGAAATTGTCTTTGAACCTATGAATATCTTGCCTTCACAGAGATTGACCGGAGAGCTGAGAAGAAAACGGAAATAAATTCACGAGCATACGTGAAATTGTTTTTGGACCAATAGAAACCTTGAGTTCAATAGAAATTAGCTGTTGAAACAAGAAGAAGAAAGAAAATAAAATAGCGAGCCCATGTGAAATTCCTTTTTATATAAAATAAAGAGAAAAATTAAATTAATTAGAGGAGAGTGTCTGAATCACGTGAAATGTTTTGTTTCAGTTCCTCGCGACTAGTGACCAGCGTTCAAGTTCTTTCCAGTGTAAAATTATTCACGGGTTATATCATCGACCTTTAACCAAGCATAACAACATTCAACGGATTTTTATCAACAATCCAAGAAAGCTATTTCAAATTATCTATTTTCGTCTACTTTCGAAGGTATGTAACCATGTATGTAATATCATTTTGGTGAGCAACGAACTCTCTTACCTTTGCTTTAAACATGTTTTAATATCATTTTGTGTCAAATCATTTAATCTATTGTATGAATATTTTCTCTCCATGACAATACATTCAAAATACGGACTTTAAAAACTTCTGATTTATTTTCCTGAAACGAGCTACTGACACAACTTCAAGCATGTAAATTCGTAATTAAATTCCTTATTTTATTTTTGCTAAAATTACGTATGTGTTTCTTTGCCATTACCATTCTTCATTAATCTTCTTGGCGTGGGTAAATCAACTATTCATTTTAACCCATAAGCTCCACGCTACTACAGATTTACTCTCAAATTCCACTTAATTCGTCAGTAGCCGGCTACCTGATTTTGGCTATCACTGGCAGGTGACCCTTTCATCAACAAGTTAATCCGTAATATCACAGCAGTCGCAACCAATTGGAAGTTGGCTACTATCGACCAGCCTTTGGCCACAACAAATGTCACTCGTCTGAATAAATTAATGTATAATGATAGTAATTTCTAATCGGTATAGGTCCAATGTGTATTAGAATAACCAAGATACTGCTACGAATAGATCAGTGTATATGTGTTGCAAACGGTGGGTAGGAATGTTGCAGAACTGAAAACAATGGACTTATCCGTCAGCATAAAAAGAAACACTAAGTATCCACCTACCTATACACACACCCAAGAGAAACGAGACACGTCTTGTCTCTAGGGGGGAAAAAAAGAAATAAGATAAGAGTTTGTATCCATTTTATACTTGAGGTGTAGATACCCCATGTTTTGGAAATCGAAATAATAATTTGAAAAATTCTGCTTTTCAACAAGGTATATATTTTGATATTGATGCCGCCCTTCAGCATAAAAAGGAACACTGAACTGGGAGAAACAGTCATTTTCATCGGCGGTGAAAATGAATCCAGTTCGATGGGGAAATTCAGTCGAGTTTTCTGGTTGTAGACATGTGACTTGTAACGGAAAGAACAGCAGTCAAATGTATCCACTTTCTCTACGATCTCAAATTGATTTCCGATATTCACGACTCGACAACCGGCCAAAACATAATCGAATAGACTGAAAAGGCGGAACTCATGTGTAATCTATGTGGGGTGAATAATGTCGAACAAGCGCTCACGTTACGTTTGACTGGCGGATCATTTACTGGGTGAGGGGAACAGGCCCAAGGTCGAACAAATGAAAAAAAAAAAAAACTCCATGTACAGCTTTCGTGACGAACTCGTACATGTCCGATGAACAGTTCGTAACACTAAATTTACAACCAGACGAGACTGTGAATATACATCTCGCAAAGTTGAGGATATTTGTGGTACTACTTGGAGGGATATCCGAACGCGGTTTGGCATCAGTGTTCATGATTGGATTGCCAGACTACGTCTTGTAGTTACTTCATGCTATGCCCAGGGTGTATTCGATGACTCTGAACCAACTACTGGCTAAAGCTCGGACACTATTGAAAGACGAAACGGTATCTAAGGATCTAGTTATGTCTACTGCCTGACTTATAGTCATTAGAGCTAAAACAATCCACCTGCAATCATCACTTGCTACAGTTGCTCTGGCCCCAATCACTTTGCAAGAGATTACTTGCACTAACATGATCACAAACGCACAGCACTCTAGGAAGGGTGATACTTCCGATGCGAAAAGCGAGAAACACTTATTCAAAGTGTGGCTAAGAAAGCCCAATAAACTGGGAAAATCGAGATTATATTTGCCCGTGTTGCGAGTGACTCCGTGTGGCAACTGCGTTTATAAAACGCCGACTGAATGGAATTACATTCAGTTGGGATGAAGAATAATACCCCGCTTCAAACTGATGATAATGAACATCATCAGTACGGTACATCAGCACAATCCTGTGTGCGTCAGTTGATCCATCAAAGTGGATGTTCCACTACTGTCGCCTTGTCCTTGGGTCAACAGCTGGTTGAGTGGTACTGGGTCCATTCTGAATAATGTGTGTAGAAACCACTTCACGTGGTCCGGACAATGCCCAGTCAGTTATTCCACTGAATAGCACGAATAGTATTTAACAGTTTCTTCAGTGCCGTAAACAGAGCATCCTTAATCCGCTTCCCGTCGGATTTTTCTTCTTGGTTTAACTGCTGATAGACGGTTAACGCTCCTCTAGACAGTCGAAGGGACATGACTAGTTCAACTCACTTCATTCTGTCGTATATTAGCTGTGCTTTTTTCACGAATTCTAACACGGGCGCCTAGCACTCAAATTCCGGAATTAGCTTTATACTGAATTCCTGTCCGATAACCTTGTCGAATTAGCTTGTTTCTGCGAGCGGATTTGATTCTGACACAAACACACGGATACACACACAAACATTTGGGTCACTAACACAAACAAAAGATGATGACTCATATCAAAAATATTTAACATCGAAAAACAAATAGGAGAAAAAAATTATTTTTAATATGTGAAAATCTCCACCCTTTGCCTGATGACGGTCACGAGACCGGAAACACGTGTAGCAAAAATAGGGAAAAATAAAGCATAATATTTTTAAACATCCACATTACAACCAAAAACGTTTGCGGTTTCTCTCTTCTTTTTAATATATATATATATATATATATATATATATATATATATATATATATATATATATAAAAGAGAGAGGTTGTAGTGGTTACAACGAGAGAAAAGTGTGTATATTAAAAAGAAGAGAAGAGAGGTGCCGCAAACGTTTTTGGTTGTAATGTGGATTTTTTTTTTTTTAAATATTATGTTTTATTTTCCATAATTTTACTACACGTGTTTCTGGTCTCGCGACCGTCTTCAGGTAATAGGCGGACATTTCCACATATTATTAAAAATAATTAACTTTTTCCTTATGTTTTTCAATGTTAAATATTCTCGATATGAGACATTCTCTGTTTTTGTGTTAGTAATCCGAATGTCTTTCTTGAATTGGCAATGAAGAGTTCTGCGCGAAGGGTCATAAAACAATGAAGGTTGGTGCAAGAGAAATGATGAATTACTTATCGGCATTTTATCTTTTAATGTTTTACTGACCCCTATGTGTTCTTGGATCTGTTTCCATTTTCGTGTGTTTCTGTCAGCATGCGTGTATATATGCGTGCGTATATTCGCCCTCCATACATATACTGTCTTACTACGAGGAATTAGTAAACTCATTTGTACACATTCACACGTACATACACATACACACATACACAACATCCCACCACAAGGAATCAGTATATAGACACACACACATACACACACATACATACACATACTTCCCAAGTTACATGGAACCAGTATACACACACACACATAAACACATATATACGTACACACATACACACGTACTTCCTAAGTTGTGTGGGGTTTGTGTACGTACTCGTGAGTAGTTCCCTGTTCTTTTTATTATAATCTCATAATAAAAATAAATAATATATATATATATATATATATATATATATATATAATCTCTTATAATAAAAATAATATTATCTCTTATAATAAAAATAATATATAACCTCTTATAATAAAATAATAATAATAAGTAATAATAAATATAATCTCTTATAACAAAATAATAATAATATAATCCCTTATAATAAAAATAATAATATATTGCTCTACTTTGTATTGAGCACTTTTTTTTAAGTAAATTCAGTGAAATAACAGTTAAATTTTACTCCATTTGTTTTTTCTCTCATTTGGATATATATATATATATATATATATATATATATATATATATATATATATATAGAGAGAGAGAGAGAGAGAGAGAGAGAGGGGTACTTCAAAATGGGTTTGCCGCCGAGGAAATAAAGTAACTTACAGCAAAACCATAAATTGTGAAATACAAGGTCCACCATTGATCGTACCCACTTGCAAATTTCTCTCAACAGCTCCTGGTCGCAAACTGTTTGCCTTTTCAAGCGAATTCTCAAATATACGTCGAACTCATGAATATTCATCAGCCGATTGTATTATAAGGATCGCACTCGTTCACTTCCCGCATTGCAAATGGCCTTCTGCATGGAAAGAACACAAAGTATCGTGATCCTTTATCTTCGGAAAATTCGTCATGAGAGAAAAGCAGAGTCAAGTTACAAGCCGATAAGACATTAGTAATTTGATTTTATGTGCACGGTGGTTTTGACATTTTTTTCACTCCTTAATCTATTTCTTATTAATGTGAGGGACAAACAAAACAACTATGTCACATATTTATAATTGATATTAATATGTTCACTTCAGAAACTTCTGCACTAGAGATCAAACTAATGGAATGACTAGTGGAGATAAATGTATCTTAATCTTACCACCCCAATATAAGCATTATCATACCCATGATATGAAAACACTTGTTTCATGGGCGGAAACGGTCAAAATTCCTAAGCCCCATAATAATTACATATACCATTTACATTATTTGGACTATTGTCCTCATATTTGTCGCAATATTTATCACGACGTTTCGGCCATTGTACGCTCCGGCCTTCTTCAGGTGGTTGGGATGTCAAACTGAACCCTTTATTTTGCTGGGGTAGACTGTTCTAGTTCCAAAAATAAAGGGTTCAGTTCGACATTTCAACCACCTGAAGAAGATCGGAACGTACAACGGCCGAAACATTGTGATAAATATGGCGATAAAGAAGAGGTCAATAGTCCGAATAATGTAAATAGTGTACATAATGCCCCATCTCAGAAATATAGACAAACAATTACATATATCTGTACTTAATGCCACACCCATGATCCACAGTTATCTCACTTAATTTTAACTTTATTTTGGCTTTTTTTTTCTTGTATAAACTCTGATGTAACTTTTCAATGCAAACCTAACCAGGAGTGCTCTCAATTGATAAAAAAGTACTTTATGCCGTGAACTGGCTAATAAGAGTAGATAAGTTCACCTATAGTCTGGACAGCACTTCTTCCATATTTATTGAACAGGAGTAGAGGTGTCGGAGTTAGCTCCTCCTTAATTCCCAAATTCTTCACTAGGGGGCTCTCTCCCCATACTACAAATACTGGGGAAATTCTTGCCTCTTTCTCTTCTTTCCTTCAGGCCTCGTGCCGAATCCCACCTCGCCTGGTGGTGAGATAAATCTCTCTTTCTTCTTTATTTTAGCGACAAGATGTAAGCTCTTAGAAGATCAGCGTTTCCCATTTCTGGAAAAACGCCATGAATATTACAAACATTCACCAAATACGAACGTTCACACACACACAAATATTCACACACAAACACAAATGTTATGTCAATGTGCCTTGTAATTTGTTTAATACATATTTGTTGATATATATATATATATATATATATATATATATATATATATATATAGGTCTTGTTTGTCTCCTCTATCTTCGGTTGGACAAATTAAGTCCGCTAATTTTCATGTAGTTGGAACTTTTAATATTCTACCAGGAGTTACACACGTTTTTCTAATACAACACGTAAATACACACACGTTTCTCTACAGAGGTTTATCCTCTGTTTCCTGGTTAGTATATGGTTAACCGGTTCTTTCTTCTTTTATGGTCTTAATGATTTAAGTGTCTTAACTTTTTAGTCATCTGACTGATCAGTGTCTGCAACTTTTCATTATGAGGCTACCGGGTTCTCTGCTTGCTGCATCCGAGTGGTAGTCAGGATCCTGAACTCTTTGCTAGCGCTTAGAGAGGCTGCTATCATCAGCAGTTGCATAATATTGAGATATTTGTAGTGACATGCCGTGTATGGGTACGTTTCTCTGCATGGTTTTCCGGTGGTCAACCCTGTGGCGACATTATGCTTTAGTCTTTCTGGCCAGTTTGTATTGAAGTTGATGATAGATAGTGACAATTACTTTGGTCTTTGTCTTCTTAACAAAATTTTCTCATGACAAATACATTGTAAAGAAATCAGAGTAAACCAGTAAACAAAAAATTACCTCACCCACTCAACCTTTCTTTACCCAATATTCGTGAAACACGTACCAATTTCTATAGTTTATAATCTTTTCTCTTAAAACGTTCAATAGATATCTTCGCACTTTGTGAAACTAATTTAAATTCTTCCATTGCTACCAATGAATTTTCTCTTCCAGGCTATTTTCCTCTTTGTCAAAAAGATTCTAGCATACACATATATGCATGACATCGGTATTTATATCTAGGAAAATCTTCCAGTGGCAAGGTAATTGTCTCTTGAGCCTCCTGATGATTATTTCATGTGTTTTCGATTTTCATTATTTCACTCTGTTAGCTATCTCTTTTTCCTTTATCGATATCCTTTTTCTCAGGACTGAAATATATCAGCCAAAATTTCTGAAAGTATAGAAATCTCTTTCTCTTTCTCTCCCATCTGTGAACATTTTTATGTTTGATTGTTTCAATGCTCATCACGACAAGTGGCTTAAACATTCTAATGTTACTAATGTAGCCGGTATTCAGATTTTCAATTTTTCCGTTGCTCAGTTTCTTAGTCAAATAGTGAATTTCCCTACTCGTTTTCTTAATAAATAATGATAATTAACTCGATTTGTTCTCCACCTACTCTCCTAGCTCTTGTCGAGCGTCACACTTCTGTCCTCTTGAAAATTCGGTTAGTTTCTGTTGATATTTCTTTTGCGTCGTCTATTAGAAAGTAATCTCCTATTCACAAGACTTCTTTCTGCTACCAGCGTAGCGATTGAGATTAATTTCGTGACTTACTTCGATTGGACTGAGATTCGTAACCTTCCTACTGAGAACTGTACCACAGAGGTTTCTTATTGGCTCAAAGTCGGCATCGATGCTTTTAGTTTTCTTCCTTCTCGGAAATGCCAGGTGAAACCACAATATTCTCCTTTTTTCACATCGGTCTGTTTTGCCGTTGTAGCACACAGGAATCACTTCTTCCAGGTGTTCTAATGTGATAGTTCCGATCACTACAGAAACATAATCGTATCTGCTCGTAACAATTGTAAACGTGTCCTCAAAGATGCTAAGTCATTGTTTGCGGATAGAATAAAACATCTCATAGAATCAATTAAGTTTGACTCTCTTAAACATAGGGACCTCCACAAAAAACGTAATAACTAAGGTTTAAAATAAATTTTTTAAAAATGGAAAATCTTTCTTGAAGTTTTTAGTTTTAATACTTTGCTGTATTTCAAAAACTAATAATTTAAATTGACTGGATGGAGTTTTGTTTTTACTTGTTAAAATAACTGATTATCTCCCCTTTTCAGCCGTCTTTCATTGCAATGTAATTCTCTTTATTAAAAAAATATTTCAAAAATAAAAAAATACTTTTCTGAAACTATTTGAGAAATATTAGCTGATAAGTATAATTTAATCTGATATAAAAGAAATATTATTTACTTTGAGTTTAAAATATTGCAAAAATGCATTTCTTAATCTGACAGTAGCTGTGTGGGCGTACTGACAGCATGATGACAGATTTAAAATATTCTTCTACATGGACTATCTGTAAAGCATAATTGAAGAAAATAACGTGAGCGCCTCTTTTTATAATTATTAAGTATTCAGTAATCTCAAAAATTTAGGAAAATATTCTACCTAATCTAATGCTTATAGTTAATTTTAGAAATTTGGGCTATAAATTTACTATAGTTATCGCACTTATCTTCTGATTATGTTGTGTATGGTTACCAGAACTTACAAAAATTGGCACATTTATACATCTTTTAAAAATATTGGTATTTGATGATTTGAATTAAGCTTTTCTATTTATAATTAGTAAATATGGTTTTCGTTTAATCATCAAAAAATCTGAAATTAATACAGAATTTTAATAATTTTTCTAATTAAAATTTTAAAGAAATGAAAACAATTCTTGTAAAAATTCATTATTCATCAAAATTTTCTTTTCTGCAGACTGTAGTGTTTTTAATATATCTTGTTTATAAAAGTAATTGAAAACTTTTCTAATTAAATAATGTCATAGTTTTATTGCATTTTTTATTTTATGATTCAGAGCAGATTTTCTGAAAATGGTGTTTCTGATAAAAACAAACTGATGATTTGAATTCTTCAAGGAGTCCTGCTTTTATCTAATATAAATACAGAGTGAAATTTTAATTCCTTGAAATTCCATAAAATTAAATGGGGGTAACAGATGTAAAATTATATATTTTTACCAATATTTTCTAAAAAAAAAAAATTTCAAAATAATTTCATTCATTTGTAAACAAGTCCTGAAAATTTAATTAAAATCTGACAATTATTAGATTTTTGTAAGAATTTCCAAAACAATGTTTTAACGCCAAAAAGATGCTAAAATTTCCAATACTAATCTTTGGCTCACCTGCTGATACAAGAGAAACAAATATTATAACATATAATTTTGATGATAAAACTTTGTTTTTATCAAGTTTGAAGACTTTTTTTTTCATCATGGTATACTCTTTTTTTAGAAAATATTTGGAGGTACCTACTTAAATAAGAGTAAGTCTTCTATCCCCTGATTTGAGGTATTAACTACTTCTATTGATAAAGCAGAATGTTTTGCCCATAAATTCTCAAATTCTACTCTTGATTCATCTGGGTATCTTTGCCTGATTTTCCACTTAGAACTGAGTCTCTATTGAGTGATATGCATATAACTCCCTCTGTGGTTTCTGCTATCATCTTTAAGCTAGATCCCCACAAAGGATGTGAACTTGGTGGTATCCCTGCAATAGTCCTTAAGAATTGTGTTCACAAACTGACTCCTGTTCTCTCTAAAATGTACAATAGGTGCCTTGCTGTTTCTTGCTTTTCTGCTTATTGGAAATCCTCTTTTGTAGTTCCTGTCTTTAAGAACTCAGTCGAATCATCTGATCCTTTTAACTATTGGTCTTATTAACGTTTTACTTCTCTTGACAAAGTACTAGAGGCTCTAACTAATTATGAATATTTTAAGAATCTCACCTCACAAGATCTTCTTTCAGATAAGCAATATGACTTTCACTTCTCTAGACCAACTACTGATGTGTTCCTGATTATTGCTGAAAGAGTCTATCAAGCTTCAGATAAAAATGGTGAAGTTTGGACTTGCTTTGGATATCTCAAACGCATTTGACAGGGTTTGGCATATTGGTGTTTTTCACAAGTTGAAAGGTTATGGAATTTCTGGGTCAAAGTTGTCTGGTCTGATGAAAGCAGCTTTGAAGTAAGCTCCTTTATTATTTGAAACTAATTTATTGAGCATAACTGATTTTATTACACCTATTAATAATGTATTTTTATTGAATAAAAAATTATCTCTAAAATTTTTATTTTTATTCGATTTTTGGAACCCCTGAATTTGTTTGTGTTTGTCAAAGAGTTGGGGAAGCATCTGATGCTCAATGTATTGTCCGAACTCTTCCAGGATAGGAATGTTATTCACATGTAAGGGTAGAATGAATTCCAACACTTACACAAGCATATTAGATCAATGTTACCAACCTTCATTAGAGAAAAGTTTCAACAATAACATACCAAATGGAGTAATCTTCCAACAAGACAACACACTATGCCTCACACCCAGAGTTTCAAAGGGATGGCTTGAAAAAAAAGAAGTGAGGGTAATGAAATGGCCTCCTCAATCCCCTGATCCGAATCCCATTGAACATCTATGGTCATGCTTAGATACAAGAGTGAGGGGGGCACAAATATTCGTCAGATGCAAATTAGAAGCCAAACTTCATGAAGAATGGCAGAAAATTGAGCCAACTACTTGTGCTAAACTGGATTCCAATATGCAAGAGTGTATAAAGGGAGTTATAAAAGCAAGAGGATCCCACAGCAAGTATTAAATATAGGTTAAATTTGCTTTAAAAGTTTTGTTTTATTTCTTTAAATGATAGAATAAATGTTTCAGTTGTATTTCTAACTTTTATACATCTGCTCCATAATTTTGTCCAAACACATTTTCATATACAGTCTATTGTTTGACAAAACTTGTTTAAAAAAATTCTTGGTGCCTATATATGCCTTATTTAAATTATGCAACACAGCAGCAAACAACATTCACTAACACAACAAAATTTCAACATTCTCTCACAGAAAGAAAACATCAAAACATCTAAAGGAACTAGGAAACATTGGAATTAAACCAAAAATATTTTCATAAACAGAATTTCATTTAAAAAAAAACTTGTTTTAAGCACATACACACACACACAAACAAACAAACACACACACACACACACACATATATATATATATATATATATATATATATATATATATGTATAGGATTGATACAAATGAAATTTGTCACTTAGCTGTTTGATGTTATATTTAGATGTTATATTTAGCACGCTGACTCGAGAGTTTTATAGATGAAAATTTTTGTAATTGTTCAGTCTACTCTTCAGGAGATTTTGGCAATTGACTGCCATTTCTTCATTTTTTGTTACCTTTATTTCAGGTTATATATATATATATATACATATATATATATATATATTGCAAAAGTTCTGACTCACTTAATTGTTTCAGCACAGTCTGATGGGATGACACACTCCAACAACTTTCGCAAGATGACAACAGCTTGCAGATGATTCAACTTTCAATGATACCACTAAAGCCTCACTGTCAAAGTTTGATGGTCAGCTGGAATGTGGTTGATCATCAAAGATAAGATCCCCAGAGTTGAAACATCTGTACCACCTCGAGACCTTTGACTAACTAACTGTGCCATCTCCTTTAGTATCGCAAATTTCCTTCACAGCAGCTCTTGTAGATAGTCTTTGGTTGTCACAGTAGTGAATCAAAACTGTAATCCTACTTTCTTACAAATTCATTTCTGTCAGTAGGGGCCTACATAAAGAGGTATAAACTATGCAAGAGTAAAAGATAACTGCAGCATATGAAAGTTGGTAGTCAAATGAATATAGGACATTCTGGCTATCATGTTGCTGTTGCCCCATAAAATTTTGTTATTTTCTTACTGTTTCCTGAGCCAGGACTTTCTGGCCAACCTAGTATATACACACACATATGCTCAGTTGAGTATTTTGGAAGAAAGGGTATTTGACGAATATAACAATCCTGACTGAAATTCAAACTCTGCTCTCCAGTTTCCAATTTTGAGCCATTATCCATTACACCACCTGCACATCCAAGGTTACAACACCTAATATTACCAAGTGGACAGCCATTTAGGTACTGACCAGGCTCAATGTTGCTTAACTTTGGAGAACATACTGGAAGTGGTGTTTCAATATGATATAGCCACTAAGATTTTTATACGTATGTATATATATATATATATATATATATATATATATACACACACACACATATATAACCAAATATTCTTTTATTTAATGTATTATTATTGTTATTATATTTAATAGTACTTTATTTTATTTTATTTTGTTTTATTTTATATTATTTTATTTTATTTTACCATGGTATACTTTGTTCTTGATATCATTAGTTTTAGTTAGTTTAGTAATATTATTATTAATTACTCTCTTGATTTTTGGAAAAAATATAGTTGCCACCCATGAGTTTCCAATGCCCCTTTTTTGTTTACTTCCATTTTCAAAACCAGCGTCTATCTAATTTAGAATTTATATCTCATATTTTCAACCTTATTTTCAATGTTACATTAATATATCTGGGCTTAAATTCAAATTCAAAGTTACACTTCAGTTAAATATCTCAACTACAATAATATTCCATCCCTAAAACAATATATCTCACATGAACCAGAAAATTTAAAAAAAAAAAAATGGTGTCAATAAAAATAATATAATAATTGCAGTACTTGAAAATTGCTTTGGCATGAAACTTAGAGTTGTGCAATTGATATAAGATATTATGCATATTTCTTTATATATATATATATATATATATATATATATATATATATAATTATCATTATTATTATATTTGATAATTTGTATGGATAATTCCAAAGAGGATATAAATCCAAAGAGAGCTCAATGTAAGAACAGAGCAAATGATAATTAAGAAAGTGGAGACTTTAGAAACCCATGGTGAGAGTTTATTTCACAAGATCAAATAATTGATCTCATCTTATCAGACCAAAACATTTCACAGCAATAAATGAATTTTAAATATATCTAGGCACAAGCAAAAAAAGGAATTTTCAAACATAAGATGGGTTTTAAAATAAAGTTTTAATATGGGGGAAGGGAAAAGAGAGAAAGAGAAAGGAGAAGACAGAGAAGGAGATATGTATGTCTAGAGAGAGATATATAGGGAAGGGGAGTAATATAGGAAGGGAAACAGTTGTGGAGAAGAACTGACATATTGACCTCTTTTCACCGGATGTGAGAAATAAAGTAAAGAGAAATATATATATATATATATTAAAAAGAAGAGAGATATCACAAACGTTTTTGGTGGTAATGTAGATTTAAAAAAAAAATATTATGCTTTATTTTCCATAATTTTACTACAGGTATTTCTGGTCTCACGATCATCATCAGGTAAAGAGTGGAGATTTCCACATATTATTAAAAATAATTAATTTTTTTCTCCTTTATGTGTTTCGATGTTAAATATTCTCAATATGAGACATTCTCTTTTATTGTGTGTTAGTAATCTGAATGTCTTTCTTGAACTGGCAATGAAGAGTTCTGCACGAAGGGTCATAAAACAATTAAGATTTGTCTGAGAGAAATGATGAATTAGTTATCAGTATCTTATCTTTTAATGTTTTAATGACCCCTGTGTGTTCTTAGATCGATTTCCATTTTCGTGTGTTTCTGTCAGTATGCATGTATATAAAATATAATTTCAAGCTATATTTATTGCTTAAAGTGTTCAGTATTAAGGATAGTGCATGTTAATATAAAAATGAACACTGAGGTCAACAGTTTGTTTCATGCTTGAATGGCAATTGGCCTGTTGATTGCATTTAGCATGAAACAGATTGTCTTCTCTGGGTGTTGACTTCAATGTTCACTTTTATATATATATATATATATATATATATATATATATTATATATATATAGGATTATTATAAATATAAAATTTGTCACTTAGCTGATTGATATTACCTTCAGAATCACGACTCTCTCTCTCTCTCTTTCTCTCTCTCTCTGTTTATTTTAATTAAAAATATATAATTTTTTGATTAACCATTAATCGTGCTTCCTCTCCTTGTTTTAATATATTAGTATGTTATCATATATTAATATGTCCTTTTTTAAAATGTGTCTATTTTTAAAGCTTTAATAAAATTCTGTACTCCCTATAGATTATATATGAATAAATATAACCCTTCAAAAAATGAAAGATTTGAAGTTGAATCTATAAATTAGCTGCCTGACACATTAGATTGATTTTAATCTGAAATGTTCACTGTATAATATTCATTCTATAGGATTAATATTCATCCCCGAATTAAGTGCACTGGCAAGAAAGAAGATTAACCTGAAAAATAAATACTTGCTATGCAAAGTAAGCACTTTTTTCATCATTTCATTTTGCTGAAGGCTTATTTATGTACCTATATTGTATATTAGTGCTTAAAAGTATAGTAGACATTGAATGCTACCTTTTATTATAGGAAACCAGGCAAGTTTGTCAATCCTTCCACATCAAACTTTTAATCTGTAGTTACTATGTTCATATTGATTTTTGTGATTAATAACATTGTGACAGGAAACCAGTATAAACACAAATCTACCTGTTATAAAATCAATCACTGGCTGTTGGAGAAAGAAACCCTTTTAGTTTGATAGAGTTAGTTTAGTTAAATTATCAGGTTTATTTTAAGGAAGTGAGGTTTTATCTTTCTAATTAACTCCAAAATACATATTTACCTAATGTAATGTTATGAAGTATGTACCAAATTTTTCATTTCTACTGTAATTTAGAATTTGAAACAAAGAAAATAGTGCTGAACTGCTATGAAATATCAACCCTCTTATTTGGCAGTAAATGCTAGACAATTTCCTCACAGATGAAGAGATGTGAGTCAATAGACATGTGGTTCTACAGAAGGATGTTGAGAATACCATGGATAGAGTGTGTAAGCAATGAGGAAGTGTTAAGAAAAATAAAGACAAAAAGGTCACAGAGAATGATAGCTGAAATTTCTGAGACACATAATGAAGAAAGAAGGCTTGGAAAATTTGACACTTGCATGATTGATTGATTGGTTCATTTTCTATGGTTTATCAACAGTTTTCAGGTTATTTAAAGCCAGAAAAATTTTTTAGATTGTAAGAATATTTTTTTTGAGATAATAATGGTTTAATGATACAAGCCTTGCTAATTAAACCATAGCTGGTGGGAGAAGTGGATTTCCTAAGGATATTTGTGCATAAGTGAATATAACAAACCCAATGAGACTTGGAACTTGATTCTTCGATTAAAAATTCCATGTCATTAGCCGTTACACCACCCACACATCCAAGCTTACATTTGTAATTCCCTTGACACTAATAGGACATATCAAGGACAAGAGGGACAAGGCAAACAACAAGTAACTTATCTAACAAGCTTGTGTGAGTGGATGACAGAAGAGAAAGTGAAAGAGATAATAAAAAGACAAACATTGCTAAGAGCTACAAAAGAAAGGAAGTTATGAAGAGCCATGATCACCCACATTCTGAAAGTTCACAGTATACAGAAGAAGAATTGGAAAATTAGCTTAATCAATAAACAAGGATGCAAGAATAAAACAAGGACACAGAATAGTTGAAGAAAGAACCAATCACTGCCCTTGTGACACTGGCTATAAAAGTGCCAAATTCAAAAAACCATCCTCCTTTCTTTTACAACATTATTGAGGCAGCACCAAGTAAAGCTGCCCTCTTTGCCACTTGCCCTAGACTGTGGCATCAAGTTATGGAAGTACTTAGCTGTCAACTGTTTTCTACAGAAACTAGCCATAGACTGAAAAGAAGACCTGTTCAACTAGGGCTGTTGACAAGATACATGGATGCCTTTTCTTCTAAGCTAAGTCTGCAGATGCACATTGCCTTACATACACTTTGTTTTCTTAATTTCTCTTTCCCTGTTTAGATAATAAAGATATTTAAATAATAAAGGTTGTTGAGTTTCTTTCTCTTTGACCCAATTCATTTAAGTGCACATGACTTAGAACTGACCCTCACTCAATAAACTTGGAGTTATATCCGGGCATATTATGATGAATATAGTCACTACATTTCTCTTCTAGATGTATCAAAAGCATTAATACTGCAGCTTGGCTTAAGAACTGACAAAGTATTTAATGCTCATGGCAATAGCTGCCAACCACAGTGACTCAAAATTAGGAAGCTTCATGAAATTGGTTAGGTCTTTTGTATTAGTCAAGAATGAACTGGAAGCCTATGGTGGGGAGATGCCATCTGTGATCTAGAGAAAGAAAATTTTTAAATAGTCATATGCCATAAGGAAGGCTGAGTTTGTCCAGAAGGGTATCATCAACCATGACTCCAAAAGGTATCACTATCACTAAGCAGCTGAAGGTGGAAGAGTCGACTGCCGTCTATGGGGTACAGATCTCAGGACATCAGGTACAAGTCCTACATAATGAGAGGAGGATAGTTCATATTCAAGAAGACCCAGAACAATTGTGCAATCTAATTGAAGCACTTATCAAATGAGTGAAAGCCTTCTGAAAACAATGACATGTGTTTGTTCTTTGCCAATGAGAATAAATTCAACCAGGGCCAGAAGCTGAACTGGAAGTATGGGAGGTGGCTTTATGCAGACTCTGCAGAGGTACCCATGGTAACATGCAACAAATTGACATTGTCTGTGATAATCCTGAGTCTTCATATGTTTCTATAAGGTCTCAGAGTCTATTGCACTGCTTACATTGAGGTGCTGGATATGGTGGTTAAGCAATGTATGAAGTGAATGGCCCAGAGAGTCCATAGGATACCAGAAGGACTCTGCTTCCTCCCACATGGTCTAAATTGGGCTGACAGAATCTTCATGATATAACCTCCTAGATTTGATCTAAATTCCACAGATTTCAATATCTGGGATATCATCAAGAAGGAGACTAGCACACACATAGTTTCACCAGTTTCATCAAAAAGTTGATAGAGGGTGTTGTTAAGCAGCTATAAAAATGGGGCACTTCCTGTCTTTTATTCTCCTTCTCTTTTTTCTGTGGTAAAAGTGACAACACCAACCAGAGACCTTCCCAGGCATGGAGATACCTTTCCCCTTAGTAAATGAACTTTCTCACAGACACATGTATCAACCACACAATTCCTAACTTGTAATGTTTTTATTCTTTTACAAGCACACTAGTGTATTTTCTATCTTTTTACTTAGTTATATAAAAACAAAAGTATGAAATATTACCTTGTTTAAATTCATTCATTTCCTTACAATTATCATTTAGACAGTTAAGAGATCTTATAAAAAACATGTTTAAATATGAAAGTATTAAATGGTGCAATATATATCCTTTGCAAGACATTTTCATAGTAAATACATTGTAATAGATATCTATTGTAACAGTTAAAAAACATGAAGATTTTTGAAAAACATTTTTTACAATTTAGTAACATTAAAATTTTATCTATTTTTTTTACAACAAATCACTTGTTATTTATTTTCTTTAGAAATCTTTAATAGGTTGTTTAGACAAAGCTAGCCTCACTACTGTTATAACAGGGCAGTGGCCCTGATTGAGACATACTAGTGTATGGAAAGTGGTTAGTGACTTTAGTTATTAAGAGACTTAATAATTGAGTGAAGGAGTAAAGATATTAAAAGGAAAAAAGTATGGAGAATGGTTAATCAGATTACAGTTGGATAGAAAGAAGTTTGGTTTAAAAATATTAATTTAAACCCATAAAATATTTATAAGAAAGGCCTCAGAAGAGTTTAAACTGAAATTAAGCTAAGTAAGATTTAGTAAGATTCAGCATAACTGACACCCCCTGTCAAAATCCATAACACTACAAAAGTTGGCATGACATGGCTAATGAATTTGCCAAATATTGTTGCCAGTGTTTTTAGTCTAGCTAAAAGTAGTGGCTGAAACATTTGTCAACCACAATGCAATTTCAACATGCATTTACTGCAACAACCCTAAAAATTCCAAAGTCTCAATGAAGACAAACGTCAATGATTTAATGATCAATATGAACAAAAAAAGACAACTTGGTCCAAGCATGCAGTCATTTCAGAAGATGCACCAAAATCAACCTTGTGGCTGAGAGCAATTTGACTGAATTATTTCTTTTTACACTTTTACACTATTGTCCTCATTTTTGCTATATAATTTACTTAATCTACAGCAGTAAATTGTTCTCATTCTGCTGACCATATCTAGGGATAGCTTGTTTCATTCTTACTTAGTACATTTGCTTATCCTAATTCCATTATTATCCTATGCAGGAATTGAACTCACAATTACTACATCACCAAATTTGCAAACCTTTAATCCACTAGACTACTGTGAATTGTAATATAACAACAACTCTAAGTAGAAGCTTACAAAGGTTTATTTAAAAAATTCAACTTTAGCACTGAAAATATTTATTTTATTATAGTGGCTGGTTAAAAGGGTGATGAGAGAGATGGGATGTGCTGATTTTATTACCACAATAATATAAATAATGATAACTCCTCATTCCAGAAATTCAGACAGAAAATACTTTCCATTTTTTTAATTGACTATGTGTACAAATTTTATTCTGAAAATAAACTAATTGCCCAATTATTAAAGAAGAAAATTTCTCAGCACGTTCCAGCATATATCCCAATAGGTCAACTTCAAAATTTGCACAAGTGTTGTCTTACATCCATGCCTGCAATTTCCAAATATTTTATTAATAACAAGCAATTCACTTTAGCTTACTGTTATGAGATCTTACCCATAATAACAATAATAATGGACTATTCCATACTTAATAAATACTGCGCCTCAGGAGTAGGCAAGGAGTTCAGTAGTTCAAGTTGAGTCAAGAGTCAAGTCAGAGGCAGCCCGAAACAGAGTCGCATTCAGACAATTACTGCAAGACATTGGAATAGTGATACTGGTTGAGACTACATTGTTCTCTCTACTAAACCTGATTGTTCCTACTAACACTTCTACTTCTTTGTATATATTCCTGTTTGTAATATATCTGTGTTATTCCATACCTGTGTTCGAGTTCTTCTTTATTGATTCTACCTTGGACTATCACTGTGGTACAAGGACCTTTGGACCATAACACTTACTATGAGAGTATATCTGTGTGCTGAGTCATTTGCATTCAAACTTTTGGAAACCATTTTTATCAATTCTAAATAACCATCTTTGTATAAACAAAATCAAGAATGATTGTCAGGTCTCAATTTGATCAGCTTATGATATGAATATACATATGATAGCATATTATTAATATATGTGTATTTCTTATCATCAATGTGGAAGTTTATTTCTCCACTTTTTGTTGTGGTGGACAGCTTGATCAAGCTATAAAGAAAGAGAAATGAAAACTGCTCAGCAATTTTTATTTCTTTTCCCTATTTTTTTTACAAATTGGAATTTATAGTAATTATCTTTTTTACTTGCATTATTTACATTAATCGGCCTGGCATTACATTAATGTGGCCTGGTATTGAACTCACAACTTTTTAGATCTAGTCACTGGATCTAACCAAAGTCTTTATCCACTGGGTCATGTGTCCTCAAGGACCACAGCAGTGGTGAACCAAAAACTTTGAGAGTTGAGTTAAAGGGAAATAACTGAGACATCCAGAAGAGGTGTGGCACAAGAAACTAGAACAATCTACCCCAGTGGATGAAATAAAGGGTTCGGTTTGAGATTCCAATCACCTGAAGAAGACCAGAGCGTACAATGGCCGAAACGCTGTGAATATGCCAATGAAGATGAGGATAATAGTCTGAATAATGTAAATAATGCAAGTAATTATAATAGCTTATCTCAGAGATATAGAGGCTGAAACCATGTGAATATGACAATGAAGATGAGGATAATAGTCAGAATAATTAAAATAATACAAGTAATCATAATACCTCATCTCAGAGATATAAACAGATATTTGTGAATATGGCAATGAAGATGAGGATAATAGTCCAAATAATGTAAATAATACAAGTAATCATAATACCTCATCTCAGAGATATAGACAGATATTTGTGAATATGGCAGTGAAGCTGAATAGTCCAAATAATGTAAATAATACAAGTAATTATAATACCTCATCATAAGTGATGTAAACAGATATTATCTTTTTCACCTGTCAATTTTAATCTCATTTTAATAGACATGTCTTTTTTTTATAACTTTAATTAAGTTTGGCAGTTTTTTATAGCTTTAATTAAGTTTGTGAGTAGTTATAATATTAAGAAAAAAATGAGACAAAATGATCAAAAAATCTTTGATCTTTTTAATTCATTTTTTTCTTAATGTCATAACTTCTTCTCTACATTTTTTGGCATGTGACAGTAAAACCCAGGTCTGAGTTAATTAGTAAAACCTTTATCACTGAACCATTATTATTATTATTATTATCATCTCAAAAAAAAAAATTCTTACAATCTTAACATATTTTCTGGCTTTAAATAACCTGAAATCAATCATATTATTATTATTGAATTTAGGATAAAACCCTTCAGAAAGAGAAAGTTTTTCTTGTCTGAAGTGAATTAACAAATTAGCTTTGAAAAAGTTACGCAACCTTCAATTTTTATTCGATTCTTCAAAATCCAGATGGTGGCCTCATACGTTTGGCCTATAGTATAAGTGTAACAATATTAGAGTGTTTTGCATCTAATATTAATGTTTATGTGTGAAAAAATATTGTTTATTTGTCAATTTCTTGTTGTTAATGTTTAAAAGATTAAATATTAAATGATGTGTTGCTCTATTTTGTATGGTTCTTTTCAATAGGTCTGTTCAGTGTTTCATTGTATCTTACTGTGTCTGACCATTCAGTGTGAAATCTATAAAAAAGCACACTTTTTCAATCCCAGAATACACTTGCAATCCAGGTCATGGAATCAACTTAAGATCCTTCAAAATTATAGCATTTACTTTGGAAGCAGTTCTATGCAAAAAATTTAATTGTTACAAACAACAAAGGTGACTGCAGTTGTTCGACATCATGTTCTTCTTGTGTCATATATCATTTGCTGATACATTTAAAAAGAGAAAAAAATGTTATTAAAAATCTATTTAAAAACATTTAATTTTATATTATAGTTGGACCTTGATCCATATGTACAATGAATAATTTTTATTGCCTCACATCAGCAGTTATTTTTCAATATATTTTTATGGCAAATCATTAAATTTGTAGGGTAAATCAACAGTTAAGAGATCTTATAAAAAACATGTTTAAATATGAAAGTATTAAATGGTGCAATATATATCCTTTGCAAGACATTTTCATAGTAAATACATTGTAATAGATATCTATTGTAACAGTTAAAAAACATGAAGATTTTTGAAAAACATTTTTTACAATTTAGTAACATTAAAATTTTATCTATTTTTTTTACAACAAATCACTTGTTATTTATTTTCTTTAGAAATCTTTAATAGGTTGTTTAGACAAAGCTAGCCTCACTACTGTTATAACAGGGCAGTGGCCCTGATTGAGACATACTAGTGTATGGAAAGTGGTTAGTGACTTTAGTTATTAAGAGACTTAATAATTCTGAGTGAAGGAGTAAAGATATTAAAAGAAAAAAAGTATGGATAATGGTTAATCAGATTACAGTTGGATAGAAAGAAGTTTGGTTTAAAAATATTAATTTAAACCCATAAAATATTTATAAGAAAGGCCTCAGAAGAGTTTGAACACAAGATTTAGTAAGATTCAGCATAATTGACACCCCCTGTCCAAATCCACAACCCTAAAGAAGTTGGCATGACATGACTAATGAATTTGCCAAAAGTCCAGAGGATTTTCAGAAATTTTCAGATTTGTTTTTAAACATTCTATCTGGCATGTTCGTGTTGATTTCAATGTAAATTTGGGGAATTTAAAATTCCAGGCCAAAAATGAAAACACTTCTTAGTATGACCATCTGGGTTATATAATAGGAGGGTTTTTGTTTGAAAAGCTAATTAATCATGTCCATTCCCAAACCAAAGCCAATATAAACAGAGTATGCATGTGCTGAAATGAGTTGATTTCAAGATAGCTACCCAGAGTAACAGTATGTGCCTTTTGGCCAAACAATTGCAGAGAAAAGTGGCAACCCTGCCATTCATTGTGCATTAGAAAAAATTCACAGAAGTTATTCACCACTAAGATATTAGCACTACTAGCATTACTTAACAAACAGACATTTCTGAATGCTTCAAGGTTAGAAAAGGAATGATTGTTATGAAACAGCACCATAGTGGTTGTATGGTTTTTATAGTTCACCTTTAATTAAATTGTTGTTAATTTTTCAAAGGTGTCATTTCTTCTGTGGCACATTTATCTCCTTTTTCATCTAGATCACTCTGTGTTGAAGAAACAGTACAATCAAAATCTGGCCCAGATCAACAAAGCCATACAAATTCTGGTGAAGGAAATGAACCAGTAAAATTGATTGCACCCAACACAAGACATCTCCACTGAAGTGTAGCCTTTTGGTATGATATTCAAGACCTAGACAGCTGTATTGTATTTGACCAGAACAAGTACAGGTTATGGCTGGTGGTTAGGACCAGGGGTCGAGTTAGACTGTACTGTTTTCTAATAAATCAATAAAATTTTCTTCTCACTGTAAATAAAAACAAAACAAATTTTATATACCATATAAAAAATTGGTTTTTTAATAATATCTAAAAATTTATTACAGTAATTTATTGTTGTCATAATCAATAGATAAAGAGACCATTACATAATTTTATAAGGTATAAGCATTGGTAATAGAACTGGTAATAGCAATGGTAATAGCAATGGTAATAGCAATGGTAATAGCATTGGTAATAGCATTGGTAATAGCAACTGTTTTCTTATAAGGAAACATACGTCATTCTCTGACTAAGCAATCTATGTTACTTTCAGTTGAAATTTATAAAATATTTCTATTAAAACAATTTTTCAGGAAAACAGGTTTCTTAAGTTGAGTAACTGTGCTTTTTCAAGTATTGATGGTGGCTTCCTTCCTTGTCTTGTTCTGAGTAGTGTGCAATGTAAGCATCTTGATTATGTTATCATTCTCTCTACAAGTTACATGTGCTACCTGTTTTATTTGTTGCTTTCTTTTTTTAAGCATTTCACCCCAAGCAAGGCGGGAAGCCACTAGCATGCAAGGAGTTACAGAGAGTTGGAGCGAGAGCAAATAGGAGTGATAGAAGAAAGGATGAAGAGAAGGGTAGTGGATAGATCAAGGCAACTGGAGATGTCGATTGACATTACATTTGAATAGTTGGAAATTATAGCTATCAGGGAAACAAGAAAAGGGGGGAGTTCTACAGTCGAGATGTGCGAGTAGAAGAGATGGCTACATTTAACAGTTTCAACAGTGAAAGTGTGAGAGCGAGATGCCAGCCTAGTTGAACACTTAAATTCATGAAGTCTGAGAACCAGCGAAAGCAGCTCATTGGAGCAGTTACCATGAAAGTATTTGTAAAAAAGACAGAGTGAGCCGATGACATGTCTGTGAGAGAGCAACTGCAGACGAAATGCCAAATCAGGGAAGTCCTCAAGTGATGTGGTTTCTTTTATCTGGTACAGTTCTTTGTTAAGTGATTAGACATTAAACTCCTGTTACTCAAATGTAAAAGTGGATGAAGATAAAATTACTTTTTTTTACTAAATATTTACATTTAACATGACAAGTAGTATGGAGTTAAGCTAGATTCAATTACTAGACGTCTGTAGCATCTATATAAACATTAGCTAATCAGATACCTTAATTTAATATATAATATATAAGACGTTGGAGATATTTTTCAAACAATATTTTGAAAAAAATGGGGTGCCTGTTTATTATGTATTCTAAAAATAGCAAATCTATCTACCTTAACCTTTACATTATCTATCTATCTATCTATCTATCTCAATCTGTTCATGTCTATCTATCTCAGTATTTTCATATCTATCTCAGTGTGTTCATATCTATCTATCTATCTATCTATCTATCTCAATCTGTTCATGTCTATCTATCTCAGTATTTTCATATCTATCTCAGGGTGTTCATATCTATCTATCTATCTGTCTATCTCAATCTGTTCATGTCTATCTATCTCAGTATTTTCATATCTATCTCAGGGTGTTCATATCTATCTATCTATCTGTCTATCTCAATCTGTTCATGTCTATCTATCTCAGTATTTTCATATCTATCTCAGTGTGTTCATATCTATCTATCTATCTATCTATCTATCTATCTATTTTGTTCTAACTTTAATAATGAATAAAAATTGAAATGGAAATCACTAATAAACAAATTTTGAGTTCAACTTGCAACTTAATAATAATAGCCTGAATTAATTTTCACTCTAACAGTAATGATTTGATGTTTGTGTTCTTATTTACAAAAGCTGAAAAGAATATTATATCAACAATGAATGAATATAAGAAATAAAAAAAATATTAATTCTTGCATAAAATATTAATACATTTGAAATAACAATAACTTCATCTTGAGAAAAATTTTTATTGCATATTTTTATATAGAAATTTTTCTTAACAAAATAAAACACAGGTATCACTATTTCAGACGAATTATTAATTTAATTTTAAAACTATTTATCATGCACATTTCCACACCTTATTTTAAAATTTTCAGAAGATATATTCAAAAATCATTTAATATTAGACTCCCGCTGGTTAGAGATTAGTGAGAGTACAAGTAAAGCTAATTTTAAATGTTACATGTTGTTTATTTACAAATAATTAATATAAATTCTATAAATAAGGTGACTTCACATTTAGCTTCATGGCTCCCAAAAGCGGCTGTTAAGTGAATTAATGATAATTTCAAGTCCTTTTAAGTAATACTGGGTTAAAAGCTATTTGTTTAACTACAAAAAAAAGATTTTTATATATAGCGCTTAAGGTTTTAGGGTGGCTTTATCATATTTTCAAGAGTTAAAACTTGATTGCTGTTCAATTTAACTTATAATCTAGACAGTTGGCTAATTGTCTATATTTATATAGATATGACATATTTTCTCCAGAAATTTGAAAATGAATCAAAATTGAAGTATGACATAGATTTAGATTTTAAAAGAAAAAAGAATTGCATGCATTAAATTAACAATCCAGCTTGTTGAGGGAAGAAATACATATCCCTTGACCGAGAGAAGATTTGTGCTGTTTCTACATCTTATAGCAAAAAGAGAAAGATATGGTTTATATCTTTCCTTTTATAGTCTTGACTGGAATAACACCTAGTGGGTGCCTTAGCAGACACAATGGGGTAATTCTTACTCATTAATTAGTTACAGGTAGAAACCTATAATTAATACCAGATTTTTTAGAAACCTATTAATAATGGATTTTTATTTTTATAATTAATGCTGGATTTTATGGTGGGAATTAATAGGCTAATGGTATTACTTTTAAAATGTCTGCAGTTGTCTAAAACTAAAGTCAAAATGATAAAAAGAAAATTAATATATTTTTCAAAGGTGACAACAAGAAAGATAAAAAACCTTACTGCTAAAAAGTTACAAAAAAACTTTGTGTCTATGTTTGATAATAAACATATGAGTTTGTGTGTGTATGCATGTTTGAATGTTTCCAATTTAAATCACTTAACCAAATTAACATAATATAATCCTTCTCATGAACTCAAAAAAAAAAACCCCAGAGGAAATGAGGAAGTAAATGCATTTTAAAATGCACTTATTGAAGAAAAAGTAAAAATAGTTTAACAATCAGAAAAGATTCTGGTTTCAATAGAATTCATTATTTCAACTAATCACTGACACAATATGCATTTTTTTTAAAGATTTTCTCTTTCAATAACTATAAATATTTTCTTTATAGTAAATATTGAATAAATGATTGATTTATTTGAATATTTTGTATCCAAGCTTTTTCAACCAAACAGTTTTGTTCCAAGTAAATTTTCTTTTTAAGCTAATTAACATCAAAAGTTTTATAATAATTAGCATTACACAAATTGGCTATTAAAGGTTAAAAATTCAGTAATAATTTATTAAAGTATACAAATGCATTATAAAAGCTCTTGGCAATGTCTCAGTTCTATCAACAATTAATGAAAGAGAGTGAAACAATACAGAAGATATTTACTACAAAGCAAAAAGGTAAAGATTTCTACTTTTCATTTCAGGTGACTTAATGCTCTTATGAGTCTACAAGATAACAGGAACTCCATTATACTTAATTTATACTTGACTGAATCATTTATTATTGACATGTATACTGACTGTTTTATTTTTCAGATCTTTCAGTGAAGCTCCTTGTTAATTTCTTTCTAGAATAAGAGGTAATATTTCTTCTTCTTTAGATGACCTGGTATAATTGATTTACTTATATTACTCTGAATGATGACTTAAAACATATTCTTGTGACCTTCATAGAAAGTGAGTTTTCAGCTGAAATCTATATTATAAAAGACGAGGTGATTGTCCATCATGCATTGTCTGTGTGTGACTGCAATGTATATGCATTTGTGTGTGTTGTGTGTTAGTGACATACATCTGCTTGTGCCATTTATTTATACATAATCACATGCACACACACACACACATATACATGCACACACAATTTGACTGAGTTTGAAATAAGACATTTCCTTCTCATTCTCTATAAATAAACAAAGATGTTGATTGTGTATCTCATAATTAGATACACAATCAACATTTTTGTTTATTTTTATTTTCTTACTAAGATACAGCTCTTTATAAAAAAAAAATTAGTATTTGAAATATTGTTCATAAATAAAGTAATGGCCCGGGGGGGTGGGGAGTGTACATATCCTCCTGCCTCCAAAATAATAATGGAATAATGTTATGAAAATTGCTAGTAAATCTGAGAATAATCCAAATTTATTAATCCTATGGAATGTGCTGTACAAAATAAGAAAAAGTAAAACCAGTTTCATGCCTGAGTACAGATTAACATACAAAAATGCTACTTATGACCTACTATATATTGACTACCAAAACTCTTTTCTTCTTTCTTTCAGTCGGAGCAGGTTGTTGTATCCCTTCTTTCTTTTATTATTAGGTTGGTGTAAAAATAATGTCGTTTTCTCACATATGTTACTATGTGAGAAAACGACATTATTTTTGCACCAACCTAATATCAGGCAAAAATCTCATCTATTACTACCAGGAGGATTCCTAAATTTTTATTAGGATTAATTTTAACAAAACAAAAATTTCAATGGTTTTTTTGTTCAAACTTTAATCATTCCTGGCTGGAGTAACAATCAGAAATATAGAGGTTCAGTTACAGGAGACAGCACCTCTCCATTGCACCAAAAGAGGTTTGGGCCAGTGTTAATCATTGATGACTGAGGTGCCTCTTAAAGAAATGCTGAGGGAGATGAACAATTTTTGGATCTACCTCATGTACATGTCAGGTGGGGTACAGTTTAAAAAATAACTTTGTGCTAACTCTACCCTTGTAAAGAGGTGGAAAGATATATGATTCTTCAAGAGTTGGCCTTTGTTGGAACATTTAGTCAGGAGCAAAGATTTTTTTTCTCTTTCTTTGTTCAAGTCTTATAATTTCAGGGGCTTAAGAAAGAATTCCTACATCTTTTGTTTTTATATCCAGTAGCTTAAAAAAATAAGAATGTTTTGAAAATTACAATCAAGACAGTTCTAAATTGCTATACTAGACTGTAATGATAGATTCACTCATAAATCTAAATCTAGTCTATCATCATATTATATCATATTAATCTGCAAACTATATGAAATATATTATTATTCTAAGATAATTACTTTAATATTATTTTTCCTTTAATATTATTATGTATAAAATTAAAAAAAGCATCTTTCCTGCTTTCTAGTTTGTTGGAAGTCTTCCTCTGTAGTCCCTGTTTTTAAGAACTCGGGAGAACCTTCTGCCCCTCTATCACTCTATTGGTCTCCTACTGCTTTTCGGCAAAAAATTCAAGGCTTTAATCAATGCTGAAGTGGTTAAGCGTCTTACCTCTCATGACCTACTTTCTGACAAACAATTTGGATTCTGTTTTGCCTGGTCTACATCACTGAAAATGTATATCGAGCTCTTGATAATAATGGTGAAGTTCAAGCTGTGGCTCTAGATATCTCAAAGACTTTGACAGTGTTTACCATGCTTGTTTTCTATGTAAGCTTTAGGGCTACAGTATTACAGAATGAATGTTTGATTTAATCTAATCATTCCTATCAAATTGTGAAATGAAGTTCATTCTGAAGGGGCTCACTTCCAGATCGTTTCACACAAACGTGGATGTTCCTCGAGTCTCTATCCAGGGTTCTCTGCTTCTTTTTGATCTTCATGAATGATCTTCCTGATGTCATCAGTTCCCAAGTAGGCATCTATGCCGATGACACTACCATTTACTCCTGTCTCAATAGCAAATCTGTCAGAGTTGACAAAGTTAACTTAGGTGCTGCTCTTGAAAAGAACCTCTAATCAGTGGTTAACTGGGACAAGAAATGGCTTGTAACTTTTAATGCCTCCAAAAATAAACTGCTTTCATTTAACCAGCACAGAGAAACTTCCCTGCCCACAATCATCATGGCTGATGCTTGACTCCAGGAGAGCAACTCAGTGTTCCTTCTTGGTCACATATTTTCAACTGACTTGAAGTGGAACAATTACATTGAATCAATAGCTGTATCTACTGCAAGGAAAGTTGGTTCATTGTGTTGTGCCAGAAGGTTTTTCTCATCAGAGTCCATCTTGCACATATACAAGTCTATCATTCATCCGTGCATTGAATACTGTTGCCATAATTAGTTTGTTGTCCCTTCTGTTCATCTCGAGGTTCTTGACGAAATCCAAAGAAGGATCTGTAATATAATTGATCCTGACTTGGTATCTTGACTCCAGTCACTTTCTCATAGATGTAATGTGGCTTCCCTCTGTCTTTTCTACAAAGATTTTCATAGCAACTGCTCTGACTACATGAATTTAAGCATGCTTCTAGATTGGCATCTCGATCCCACCCTTTTACTGTTGAACTAGTTAAATATAACTGCCAATTGTACTCTAACAGTTTCTTTTCTCACACTTCTGAACAGTGGAACTTACTCCCGCTTACTTGCTTCCGTGATAACTACAATCTTCAAAAATCTAAATACAATGTCAATTGCCCTCTTCTGTTGTCTTGAACCCCATTCATCTTTTATCCTTTCTACAATCCACCCAGCTCATATCCAGATTTTTCTCTCACTTTCATTCTCTGTAAACCCCTGTGTACTAGTAGTACTCCTGCCTTGCTTGGAGTGAAATGATTAAAAAAATGCATCATTGTGGCCCTCCAATCATATTTACATTTAAAACTGATTGACCTGTAATTCAATGAGGTGTTTAAAAACAGATATAAAGAGGGTAAGTCAACTGACTTTTATGAAGACCTCTCAGATTAAAAATATTCCATTTAAAATCTTTTACCTGATAATTAATTTCAGAATTTGGCATAACATATTTTTATGCATGAGAACCTTTTTAAAGATTAAACATTAAATCTGCATATTGATTAAGATTTACAGTCAATTTTGATGAAATTTGAAACATAGATTGAATTACTTTGATGAAATTTTGAAACATAGATTAAATTATGTGAGAAGACTTTTAAAAGATAAAGCATTCTGAATCTGCACATAGGTCAGTCTTAATTGATCAACACTTATATTCAATTTTGATGATAGGAAGCACAAATTTTGGACTACAGTCTGACTGAGTTTTATATTAGAAAAAAAGAGTTTGATCATTCTCATTGATTCTTTGTCATTACTCTGCTGATAAAAGAATTGTATTAGAGTCTGTGATTATTCATAATGGAAAATTTTATTTTGTACCATTTAAAACAGATAATTAAAAACATAGTTCAAAATTTTTAGTTTTATTTTAACTTACTCTTGACTCACAAGGCCCCAAATCACTGCCAATCAGGTTCATTTCCAAAACATTTTGCTGATTCTTGGCTGCACTTACACTTAATTTGGTCTGTTTTTGTAGACTGGGCTTGTGAGATCTGCATGCATATCAAGTACTGGAATGTTGAATTTTGATGTTGTGTTTCTGATATGGTTGACACTGAACTTTCTTATTATATATGAATGATTGCTTTTTAGTACAGAAATAATAAGCTATTACCATCAGCACTGAGTAATGACATTAGCACCATTTTAAGACTGATCCCAGTTTAATTATCATATTTAATGCTACAGTATCTGTCTATATTTCTGAGATGAGGTATTATGCACACTATTTACATTATTCGGACTATTGTCCTCAAGGACACATGGCACAGTGGATAAAGGCGTTAGTTAGATCCAGTGACAGGACCCAAAGAGTGTGAGTTCAATACCTGGTTAAGGCAGTGGAGAACTTGGAGAGGGGAATTAACAGGAGATAACTGATATCCATTAAACATGGCACATGGAACTAGAACAGTCTACCCCAGTGAGTGAAATAAAGTGTTCAGTTCGACATTCCAACCACCCGAAGAAGGCCAGAGCATACAATGGCCAAAACGTTGTCATTAATATGGTGTCAAAGATGAGGACAATAGTCCGAATAATGTAAATAGTGTAATATATTTAATGCTAATTTTCTGATTTCTGTTTGTGAGTTTACTTCATACAATGAAAAATAGAAAGGTATTACTTTCTTTAGAAAAATACTGTTAAAATGCACATGTTTGAAGAATAATTTAATTTTCGGTTCAACTTCTAAGAATAGTTTATGTTTGGACTCATCGTAATAATAATAATAATCATCCAATTTTTGTAATGTTCATGTATATTTCTTTGTGAAAAGAAAATTATATTAACATTGAAAGAGAAGAAATAATAACCAGAAAGAAAAGAATGTTGAACTGGTATGCAATATTGGTTCTGCTATATAGCAGTGAATATATGGACAATCTTCTCACAGATGAAGAAGAGACTTTTTTTTTCAGTGAGGTTTATCCTGTACAAGGTCGGGGATCCACTCAAGGTAGAGGATTACAGGGTAGGAGGCACAGTTTATGTGGATATGTGGGGAAGATAACAGTTAACCCTAGACTTGAACAGGTTAGAATTGTAGTGATCGGGAAAAACATCCTCTTGGGAGTCGGTTCTACAGAGCAGTAGTTTGGAGAAAGAAGCTGCTTGAGTGGAATGGAATACAGCAGGATCAAGGGTGGGTCATTACAATGCATGTAGCATGGTGAGTTCCTAGCTGTGAAGGTTAGAACTGGTGGAACTAAAGAATGTAGTTCATCTGAGCACTTTCCATAGAATTAGAACATGTCATCTGTAAGAAAAGGATGGAAAATAATTTGTCACCCTCAAGGATGCGGAGATGCTTTTAGACTCTATTGAGACTGGACAAAGTGAGGACTGGGCAGCTCCTGCTCAAATATGACAGCAGTACACAGCATGATCTGGCTCTTGTAAATGTAAAGGATAGCACAAGGAGTCATATACATACTGAAGCAATACAGGAAACTGACCATTTTTCCTGCATCTTTAGTGTGTAAGACTTCCGGTTTGGGTTGAGTTTGAGGCTCAGTAATCACTCAAGGCATGGGGTCACCCTGAGGAAATATCTATTCATCATGACTGGTGGTAGTTTCATGTCTGATCAGCCTGTGATGGCATGTAACTAGTTTAGTTTTTGAGAAATTTGAATGTAACCAGTCAGTTTTTCTCTGACTTAGATTTTAGAACTAGATCAGAGAATTGATCAGCTGCCAATCTCTGGTCATCTAGAGTTTTGGAGGTGCACCCATATACTGTTGTGTCATTAACATAGATACTCACAAATGATCAGAGTATACTCTTAGGCAGATCATTTATGTAAAGTAAAAAAAGAGTTGATCTGAAAAGCAACACCTGCGGGGCCTTGGCATTGACTGCCAAGGCCCTGGAGGAATGGCCATTGACAACTACCCTCAGGGACCTACCTATCAGGGAGGACTTTATTATTGAGAAGACTCTTCCAGTGATTCCATAACTAGAGAGTGTGAGCAGTAATCCTTTGTGCTATACTTTATCAAAGGCCTTTGAAATATCTAATGCTATGGTTCTTGAGATGTATTTGTTTTTGAGTGCCTCACTGATTCTGTGAGTAACAGTAGTTAGGACTTCAACAGTGGATCAAGCCAATCAAAATCTGTACTGCTTGTTGCTCAAGGGGTTGTTCATATTTAGTTGAGCAACAATCTCCTTGTTGATTATAACCTCAAAAAGCTTGCTAATGACACTAAGGAGATTGATGTGTCTATACTTCTTGAAAACCAGGCATATGTTTGACAACTTCCACAGATTTGGATAGGATTTCTCCTTCAAGCAGTGGTTAAATAATTTTGCTAAGATCAAGGATTGTTCTGGATATTCTTAAGTTACAACCACTGGTATTTTGTCTTGGCCAGTAACTTTTTTAGGGTCAAGACTCTTGACAGAATTGCCGAGCTGTAATAAAAATACTAGAGATTGTGCTTAGTGAGACAGGGAATCAGGAAGGGAATGTCCAATGACTTCTAATGCTGAGGTAAAGAAGAAGATGCAGAGCTTCACCTTATCTGACAAGGAAAATGTGACCTTGGTGTCATTTATAATAATGGATACAGATGCTTTTCTTCTGTTCATAATTTGGTTGGTGATCCAACCTTGGCCTGGACATGAGCTTGTGGGCACTTTGCATTTTCCAGAATTTTCTTGCAGCAATTGTGAGCAGTTCTGAATGAAGTAAGAGTCAAACTACACAGCTTCTTGTGATAGATATAGGAAGTAGTATAGTGGAGTAATGGATAGCAGCTCGAATTGAGGAATCAGAGAGCCGAGTTCAAATCCCAGTCAAATCCATTACATTCACTTACATGCTAACTATTGGGAAAGGTGTTAATCCTCTTCTTCTCCCTCCAGTTATGGGTAAATAGCAGGACAGACCAGGTTGGAAGGCAACAGGTCTATCACAGAAAGAAATGGCAACCTACTGCAGGAAAAATTTGCCTCATCAGTCATGTATCAAAAGATACATGATCGCCTAAGCATGTATCATGCATGGCACATAACTGACTGAGTTACAATGAGCTATGACAGCAGTACATTCAAGGGTGGCCAGAGCTGGCTGTTTGGTTTTTACTGGAATTTTTGGTGGGTTATAAAACTCTCCATTCCAGAAAATTCCATTTTGAGATAAGGGTAGCAGTTTTGGAGGCAGCATGTTTGAAGAAAATTAAGAGAGGTGTTTCCGCAATGTATGATCAAAGCTGTCCCAATCTGTTTTTGTGTAGAAGCAACAGAAATGTTGTTCTACAGAAGGATGCTGAGAATACCATGGACTGAATATGTGAGCAATGATCAAGTTATTAGGGAAAATAGAAACAAAAACACTATCAGAAGGAGAGAGTTGAAATTTCTAGAACACATAATGAGGAAAGGGAGCTTGGAAAATGTGATACTCACAGGATGGTAAGAGGGGCAGAGGAAAGTAGAAAATAACCTGCCTAATGAGCTTGTGTAAACAGTTGGCAGAAATTAGGAGAAATAGCAAAATACCAAACCTTACTAAGAGCTACGAAGGTTAGGAAGCTGTGAAGGGCCAAGAACTAGTTCTATAAAAGCAGGTAATTTTTATTTTATTTTCAATCTGAAAATAGAAACAAATCATTGTATAGTATCAAAAAGAATTGAATCGTTTTGATAATTTAATAGAAAACATTAATTTATTAAGATATTTCCAGATTGAGATTCTGTTCTTATCATATTTCTGTTCAGAATTATAATGCTTTTTGACTCTAGTGTCATCAGCTGTGTTATGGTTTCTTAGCCACATTAAACTGAATTGCTGCAGTCCCAAAGATCTAATGGAAGACCTATCAAATTTATGACTAGATGATTTGCCACATTTTTAACTTCAAGACAATTTCTTTTATCAGGATAAATCATCACAGGAAACCCTCTTTCAGCCTCTGGAGAACTTACAGCAATGGTATTAATTATATTTTTGGCTATTATATATCGGCTATTAATATATAAGATTATTTTTGGATAATCCAACAACAGCTTAACAGCTTTTATAATTTTAAAAATCGTTTTGTGTGAACTGGTGTGAAGCAGTAGGGTGTCATCACTAGTCTGGACAGAACTCATGTTGTTATTTGATATGCAACAGTGTACTTCTTTGGGGGCTATAAGAATCCTTTTTCAAGTGGTATGTTCGTTTAATATTTTATAGAACTCATATATTATTGAAATGAAAAAAGAGTGACCCAGTCAAGACTTGGAATTGACCTCCAGCCAAACTATTGTGCTAAAAGCTACAAGATGAGAATTCTAGTTTATATAAGCCATAAGACAACATTGGAGAAAATGTTCACTAATCCAACACATTGAAAGAAGCACTAGATTGATCATAATGGAATTACTTCTAAATAAGAGATAAGTAGACAGTCATTCTCATGCAGCTTGAACAACTTTTTCAGCACTTAATCTAGTTTTGAACTCCAGCCTTTCAATGTTTTTCTCCCACATGTTTCTTTGAGTCCCTATCTGCAAAAGAAAAATAATGAAGTTCTCCTGTTTCTTTATATTGTACACTGTGGAAGTGAGTAATATCAATATCAATATTCCACTGACAATTTTTTCAAGAGTTCAAACTTATTTGTAATCAAAAATTTACAGTATTTAAACTTCACAATGCAGAATGCACTCCCTTTATTCAATGGAACTATAACTATACTAAGTGATATTGTAGGATTGCCCCATCTTGTCTGACAGGTTTTTTTTTTTTCATTACTTATGCTTGCTAGTTGGCATTGTATAAAACAATATAAAAGGAAAGGAAACAAACCCTCTCTCTCTTCTTTTGCAGTTTAGCCACAGGATACCATAGTAACAAGACATGTCTTGTTTCTATCACAGGAGGGAGGGGGGGGGGCTTACTACCTGAACCATATGTTGCATTATGTACAATACCACACTATCTTCCATCTGAAAACCGTCATAAGACCATAATAATATCTCCATTACAATCTATCTTCTTCTTCTATATGCCATGTCTTTTCAGGATGTTGGTGATCATGGCTCTCAACAATTTCATGTCCATAGTAGCTCTTAATAAATTTTGTCTTTTTGTTATCTCTCCTAAACCTTTTTCTGCTATCCATTTAACAAACTCACCAGGTAGGTTAGGTGTGGTTTTCTTCTGTCCCCCTTGCCTTCAATATGTCTCTATCTCTTTCTGTATCATATTTCTCTATCTCTGTCTCTTTCTCTATCATTTGTCTTTATCTCTATCTCTCACTTTATCAATTTTCTCTATCTCTTTCTATATCATTTGTCTCTATTTCTATCTCTTTCTATATCAGATTTCTCTATCTCTATTTCTTTCCATATAATATGTCTCTATCTCTATCTAGATCATATGTCTTTATCTCTTTCTATATCATTTCAATATCTCTATCTCTTTCTATATTATATTTCTCTATCTCTATTTCTTTCCATATCATATGTCTCTATCTCTATCGCTTTCTATATAATATGTCTTTATCTCTATCTCTTTCTATATCATATTTCTTTCTCTATTTCTTTCTATATCATATGTCTCTATCTCTTTCTAGATCATATGTCTTTATCTCTATATCATATTTCTCTATCTCTATCTCTTTCTATACCATATGTCTTTATCTCTTTCTATATCATTTTGATATCTATCTCTTTCTATATCATTTTGATATCTATCTCTTTCTATATCATATGTCTCTATCTCTATTTCTTTCTATATCATATTTCTCTATCCCTTTCTATATCACATGTCTTTATCTCTATCTCTTTCTGAAGTTAAGCATAAGAGTCCTATTTGTTTCTACTATCTCTAAAACCTTTTTGTTGCTTACATGTTCAGTCCATAATAGTCTCAGCATCCTTCTGTTGAACCACATTTCTGTTTCTTCAAGTCCCTTCTTCATATTGAAATTATTTTTTTTAATCATTTAACCCCACTCAAGGCAATAAAGCCACTAAGATGCAAGGGGTTAATGACTGTAAAAGGATATGAGAAAAAAATTATTAAAAATAGAGAACAATAAAAGAAAAGTGATTAAGAAGACAGAAGATAATGATTGACATTGCATTTGAATTTTTGAAGATCAAAGTTGACTGGGAAGCAAGAATTTGGAAGAGAGTTCCACAAGTGATAAGTATGATAGAACTAACTGTTAGCATACAAATTACAGTCACACTTAGCCATTTCAAGTGTAAAATGATAAGACCTAGCTGCCAATCTAGTACTGCACTTAAATTCATAAAGTCTAGGTATCAAAGAGGAGAATTAATCAGAACAGTTACCATGAAAATATTTATGGAAAAGGCACAGGGAAGCATTCGCTACCATATAGGAGAACTGATATTATATAACAGTTCAGTACTCTTTTTCTTTGTTTCTGATATTATTTTTCAGTTTCTTAATACTTTACTTCCCTTTGAAAAGGCATCTTTTGCTATCCCAATGCATCTTCAGATTTCAGTGTTGCACTTTCTGTTCTCTGTTATAACATTTCCCAGATATTCTAAATTGTTGTACTAGTTTAATTTTGGTATCTCCAATTTGTAATTTGCATGTTGGACGGCTGTCCCTTTTGCTGATGCATTTCTCTCTTCTTGCAATTGATGTTTAGTCTATTCTTTCAACTTTCCTTCATTACTTTCTGTAGGATTTTCTTTTAGTTGCCTTTCTGTGTCTACTATCAACACTATGTCATCTGCATATCTTATGTTGTTAATATTGTGGCCTCCAATAATGAATCCTGTTAGGGTATCTCTCTTCAATGCAAAAATATCTCCACTACAACATACCAGATAAATATATATCCCTCTCTAAGACAAGAAAATATCCCAGTTCAAAAAAAATAATGACTCATGTTCTTATATCAAAGTGGTAACAAGTTTTTCTAGGAAGCATATTGTTACTCACTTTCTCATTCACAATAAAAGGTTAGTAGTTTGTTGGAAGAATGGGTTTTTTCTCTTCTTTTCTGAGGGTTTTTACACCAGGTTCTACACACACATATATATATATATATAATCCATGTAATGTTGAAGATTGTTGGAATTCTTCCCTATTGAATTTTGCTAAAGGACTCACAGTTAATCTAGATAAGCCATTACTGAAATATCAACTTAAGATTGCACTCAACCATTTATTTTGAGATTGCAGATATTTTTATACTGAATTTTGTTAGGGGATTCACAGTTAATTTAAACAAGTCTTCACATAAATATTAATCTTTGGTTCACTTCAATATTAATGAATACAGCAAAGAAAGCAGGAATCATCTGTGCTTACAAATGCACATCAACAAATGAAAAGATCTTGTGCAACCAAAACAAATGGTTGATGCAGATGCCTGGAAACTGAAAATTATAGTGGCTTGGAAAATTCTAAAAATTCATGAACCATCCTGATTACATGAAACCAGACTAATGATGGATGACAACAATTGGAATATTTCCTGTGACAAATTTGATTGATTTGTACTAAATTTGCTTATAAGGTGATTGCTTTTGATTTAATAGTTTATGTTTTGAAAAATTTGACAGATAAAGATCAGTAAACCTTGAAATATTTTGTGATAGACATTTTTAATAACACAGAACTATGAATAAAGACTTTGTGTGAACCAGTTCAACATGACATTCAGTGTTTTAGATAAACAAAAAATAAGTAACAATAACAGCTATAAAAATATAAATATATAGATTAGAGGTAGCAAAAGGTCAGTTAGTAGTATGGGGTCATCATCATCATCAGTCTCATGATCAGCTATGGTTTTAGGGTCACTGCACAGCCGAACACCAGACCAGGTCATTCCACAAGTCTCAGTTATATGCCAATGTCTGTATCTCTGAGAGAGGATCTTCCAGTATTAATCTCAGACGACAGCTGATATGGTATGATGGTTGAAGAGAGATTCATTTGTGTATAGTGTGTCTTTGGCAAGTAGACCTAGTGGAGCTCATCCCCTCCAGGTTAAACAATTGCCAAAGGTCCTCCAATTTGAAGCCTCATCTTGGTCACAGACAGGTGTCAAGTTGATTCCACTGGGGAACCCACTGCTCTGACTACTGATTTCAGAATAAAACTTCATTTTTTATTACATATTTTTTAATGAAATACAATATTTCAACTAAGATGAAACCAATACTGAATTTAGTCAGCTTATAATTTACATAAAATGATAAAATTTATACATCATTTAAAATTTATATCAAATTACAAAATTGTAAAGTTTCATCTTTCTAACATCTATAATAAAATATCCACCCCAAGCAAGGCATTAAAACCACTGAGATGTAAGGGGTTATTGAGTGTTAGAGAATATAGGGGAAAAAACACTATTAAGGAGAGAGAACAATGAAAGAAGAATGCATTTTAGTTGTTAAAGATCAATGTTGGCTGGAAAGCAAGAAGTTGGAAAAATGTTCCACAAGTGAGAAAAGAAACTGTTAGCATAGAACTTACAGTTATACCTAGCCATTTCAACTGTAAAATGATGAGACCTATCTCGTACTGCATTTAAATACAGAAAGTCAAGAGGAAAGTTCATCAGAAGAATTACCAAGAAAGTAAACGGTGTTCCAATAACTTGAACTGATTTTAAATGTGAATTAAGTTTAAGTGTCTAATGATTTTTTTTCATTTTCTTTCAGATTTAACAACTTAAGTCTTTGGCAATTTCAACTACGGAAAATTAACAATCAAACAATGTATTAAAATTATCAAAGCCTATTATGAAAATGGGCATCCAAACAGAAATGCATTTCACACATTTCACAATTTTGGGGGTCCAAATAATCAACCAACTGAGAGTTCAATTGGAAATGATGTAACATTATTGTGGAGAGGTTCAGTTCCTGTGTGCAATGACAAATAGTGATGTCTGGATTTTTGGCCACATTCTCATGCACCGCAGCAATGTTTTCAGCTGATGGCGCAAACAAGCACGCAATGGTGTTTTCACGTCTCTCATTGACCCAGTTTGTTTGAATTTATGAACAATTTTTCCAATTGCACTCTTGAAACTTTACACATTGTTTGATTGCTAATCTTTCCATGGTTGAAATTGCCAAAGACTTAAGTTGTTAAATCTGAAAGAAAAAGAAAAAAATCATTAGATGCTTAAACTTTATACATATTTAAAATCGGTTCAACTTATTGGAACACCCTTTATTTATAGAAAAGGTACAGGGAAGGAACATTAGAGTAGTAGGAAAGTGATTGAAACTGAGATGCCAGGTCAGAACTAATAACATTACAGATTCTTCTTTGGATTTATCAAGAATATCTAAATATATAGCAATGCATATAAAGCAAAGGTGAATGATAGATTTATAAATATGTAAGATAAATTCTGGTAAGAAAGATTATCTAGCACAACACAATGAACCAACTTTCTTAGCAGAAGATCTAGCAATTGATTCAATATAATCTTTCCACTTCATGTCAGTGGAAAAACATTTATCCGAGATGGTGCAATGGAGATTAGTACCAGCCATGACAATGGAAAATAAAAAGGGTTCCCTTAGATGATTAAAAGAGAGCAGTTTCGTTTTGAAGGCATTAAAATTAACAAGTCATTCCTTGCCCAGTTAACAACAGATTGTAGGTCATTTTTGAGATCAGCTGCCAATTTCACCTTATTGATCCAATCAGACTTTTTATTAAGACAGAAGTAAATAATTGTGTAATCAGCATAGATATCAAGTCAAGAATTGATGTATTCCCAAGTAAGCATCTATGCAGATGACACTACAATTTACTTCTGCCTCAAAAACAAATCTAGTGCCGTGAATAAAACTAATCTTGCCTTTCGTCTCGAAAAGGACCTCCAATCAGTTGTGAACTGGGGCAGGAATTGGCTGGTTAACTTTAATCCCTCAAAAACAAAACTGCTCTCTATTAATCACCACAGAGATCTTTCCCTGCACCCCGCCATTAGAATGTCTGACGCTCAACTTCCCGAGAGCACCAATTTGCGGCTGCTCAGTCTCACATTAAACTGCTGACTTGAGATAGAACAAATACATTGAGTCAATTGCTTCGTTCACTGCAAGGAAAGTTGTCTCCCTGTGCCACGCCAGGAAATTTTTCTCCCCAGAATCGATCCTTCAAATCAACAAATCAACCATTCACCTTTGCATGGAGTATTGCTACCATATATGGTCTGGAGCCCCTTCTGTTTGTCTCAGGGTTCTTGATAAGATCCAGAGATGGATATACAATGTAATTAGCCCTGATCTGGCATCTCGTCTGCAGTCACTCTCTCACAGATGTTCCGTTGCTTCTCTCTGTCTTTTTTACAAATACTTTCATGGTAATTGCTCTGATGAGCTGCTTTCACTGGTTCCCAGACTTCATGAATTCAAGCATCCTATGAGGTTGGCATCCCGCTGTCACCCTTTCACTGTTGAAACTGTTAAATGTAGCCGTTTCTTCTACTCCAATAGCTTTATATCTCACACCTCTCACCTGTGGAACTCCCTTCCCTTTTCCTGTTTCCCTGATAGCAATAATCTCCAACTATTCAAATGTAATATCAATTGACATCTCCAGTTGCCTTGATCTATTCACTATCCTTCTCCTCATCCTTTCCTCTATCACTCCTATGTGCTCTCGCTCCAAATCCTCTGTAACCCCTTGCATGCTAGTGGCTTCCAGCCTTGCTTGATGTGAAATGCTAAAAAAAAATGAAAAAAAAATGTTATTTAAATTTTAATACAACTACATTATTTGACTAACACACTTAACAATTAAAATCTGTTTTTTTAAAACAACTAAACAACTATGTGCCATGTCATATATTTACAATGAGGTTTGCATTATGGGTATATATATATATATATATATATATATATATATATATATATATATATATATATATATTTGGTTGGATTGATGTGAGTTTGTGACCCTGGGTTTCATGCTTTTGCTATTGTCTGACGATTGCAAAAGCGTGAAACCCTGGGTCACAAACTCACATCAATCCAACCAAATATGTTAGCTCTATCTCTGATATTGAGCGCTTTCTAATAAGTACCGCGCATATAATATATAAATAATTATATATATATACATTTATTTATATTTATATATATATATATATATATATATACAATGCATATCATAGAAAAAATAGATTAATTATCTGTCTTACAAGACATTCAGTATTACACAAAAAATTGTATTCTTACAAATAAACTCTCAGTTGCATCTCTGTCTTTGGGCAATGTTGACTGATTTGTAGCTCAGATCCAGCTGGGGAAAATAAAATACTGTGAGATGCCCGGGCAACAGTGGCCTAAAGCTGCACCCACCCAATGTACTAAAGAGCGGAGATCAGTAGTCACACCAATGTCAGCACAATCAATGATTGCAGGTACTGAGTAATTTTTGCCCTTGGTACGTGCTCAGGTTCCCTACATTAAACACAACCTTGTGTCACATCACGTCTCAGTGGGAAGGCTGAGGTAAATAAAATGACTCCGCAGCCCGGATGACTAGGAACAAAGTGTATTATCTGTTTAACATTGTAAAAGAGTTGAAAAAGAGTCAAAACTGTGTACTGGATATAGTTTCACCTGGAAAAAGAGAAAGTAAAGGTGAATTGATTGTAAGAAAAGTAAAAATGAAAAAAAAATTCTAACAATTAACATTGTTAAAATACTAAAAAAAAAAGATTGTTTGCTATTTGTATTACACAACTTATAAGAAGTTTGAAACCCAGGGTTTCTCACCCTGGGTGATATCACCCACCGGTAGGCAATTTCAAATGTTGGGTGGGTGATGAGAAACTGAACAGAAAATGATGGGTGATTGGAAATTTTGGTGGATGATATAAGATTTTGTGTAATAACAAGGTATTTCAATATGTGCTACCGGAATATATATATATATATATATATATATATATATATATATATATATATATATATATATATATAAAACAGGTGGCTAAATGGGAATAACTTGGTCACATTCTTAGATAAGATATAAATATCTCTGCAAACAAGGAATGTTTTGGTATTTTCTGTAGTTTTGAGAAGGACCATTAACATTCAAATAGTTCTTCAGTATTAGACATAACAAAATGTTTGCTGAATTTTTATTATTTGCTAGTAGTGTATATTCTTTTTAATTTAATTATGAACAAAAATTGTTTAATTTTTGACAAGACTTACAACACTAACCCTAACCATAAAACTAAATTATAGTTTTCAATGGCCAAGTTTTCTTTCGTTTGTTCTTTAATACAGTTGTAGCAACAGCAGCAGCAGCAGCAGCCGCCGCCACATAGATCAGCATTATTTGTTACCTCTCTTTGGTATCTTTTACTACATCAATTAAGAGGTGGTTCTATGTTCATCAAAACCTCCTGATCAGAGGCCTTGTTACTGGATGTAGTTTATCGTCTTACCCAGGACATCATACCCAGGACACACTACTAGATTGACTAATAGTTCTCATTGTTTTATTGATGAAATACCTAGATGCAAATTAAAGTTCTATTTTAATAGTTTCTTTTCTTGCATTTCTCACCTGTGGAACTCTCTTCCAATTTCTTTCTTCCCTGCCACCTACAACCTTCAAAAGTTTAAATGTAATATCACTCACCATCTTCTGTCTTCAAGAAACGGGTTCTTTTATTGTCCTTTATTCTCACTAAAGTTTTTTCATTCATTTCCACACCCAGTAATCTTAGTCATATAATTGCCTTGCTTGCAGCAAGCCAAAACAACAATCCTGGCAAGAAACACAGCAGGAGCAGTCAGAACAACAATCATGTCAAGAAACACAGCAGCAATAGCTGGAACAATAATCCTGGCAAGAGCTGGAACAACAGCCCCAAAAGCCCTGTCACAGCTAGACTTTTATGGAGATGGAGGAAGTGCCTCCATCTTGATCCTCCATGTTGAAAAAGGGGAAGGATGAAGAAGAGGAAGAGGAAACAAAATCTACCAAGAAGGAGATCTCCAGGTGAAGTAGGGCAGAGAAAGTCCTGGTGGTTCCTAAGACACAATCTTTGCCAACAAGAACCAACTGGAATCAGACATCAGGTAAGGCTAGGAGCTTTTCTTCATCCTTGTCTAGGGTTCTGTCTTCACCTTCTCCTTTCCCCAACCTATTCCATGGAAAAAAGGAAAATAAAAAGAAACATTGCCCTAGAGGTGACAGAATTTGTTGTGTGGATAGAGAGGCCCTCAAGAGGAACCTTTTGACCCAGAGAAGTGTTCTGTTGAGGCCACTTTTTAAATGTACCACCATTGATGGGTTATTGACAGAAAACCCAAACAATTTCCCAAATGCCCCCGGAGTGGTCACCCTAATTTGCAATACAGGTGGAAACTTGAAAGTCTGGGACCACTTACCTGAATATCTGGATGGCACAAATAGAGTCTCCGGATCTTAAGAAGATGGCTCAGTTTTGCTCAGGGAGGATCCTGGTCATACTCCATCCCTCTTTATATAGGCCTGTGTTTCTTGCCAGGATTGTTGTTCTGGCTGGCACTCTCTCTGCTGCTGCTGCAACTGGTCTTGCTGCTGATGTTTAGTTCCCCGTTGGAGCTCTTTTCTAAGAGACCTCTGTTGCTGCTCCTTTGGTGCCCCCTTCAGCTGCTTCAATGAAGTGGCATTATCTCAGAAGGAGGAATTATGTCCAATATCAAAACTGGAAGTCTGGGACAATCCATAAGTGTCTTGATGCCTGCAGATTTCCACTCAGTCTGTGTTTAAGGGTTTAAATCATGTCTATCAAGCTAGCTTGCTTGAATGTGAGAGGGTTGAGAGATCGGAGTAAGTCTTTTGGTTTTCTTCATGATGTCTTGTCCTTTGGCATTGATGTAGCTGTGATCCAGGAGACACACTTGGTTTAAAACATTGTTTCTCGTGTGCTGTCTAGCGACTTTGTTGTTAATTCAGCATACAGAGACCATCTGGCCTGAGGTATTTCCTTGTTATTTAAACATTCCCTGGATGCAAAGGTGGATCTTGTTCATGTTAATGTGGGAGGCTGGTTGATCATGGCTGATATTGCTGTGAGCAGTAGTTTGTTTTGGTTCATTGCAGTTTATGTGTCTAACAAACAGGATGAGCGTGTTGATTTTTTCTGTCAGTTGGGGTCGTTCCTGGTTAATTTGTTACACTTAGAATGGGGGACTGGAATGCCAATAGAGACGGGGAATGGGGGAGCTAGCAGGTGGTCATTGGGCAGTTGTAGCTTGGTTGATCTTATTGGCGAGTTTGGATCAATAGATACTGGGTCAATCATCCAAGGTGGAAGATGTGGATGTGGACTCTTAAGTGGCTGTCTCTCCAGGTAACCAGCTACCTGGATAGAATGTTAATTAGAAGGATCGTTCTAGATTTTCTAGATTGTCCCACGTTCCACCATTTAGACTATTCGAACCATAGTCTCATCTGTGCCTAGAATGGCTGGACAATGGAAGTTCAATCTGTCTTTACTGGACAGCTGGAACTTCCGGCAAAAGATGACTAGATTGATGCAGCAAGAATAAGTCGGGGCAGTTATTGGAAATAAGTATTGAAAGAGGTTTAAGGATAGCATTATGTCTTTCACCATTAAATATAGTCAATGATTCACCTTAGACAGGGCTAGAGGATAGTCTGTCCTGGACAGAGGCTGAGGAGGAGGGTCCCTGGAGATAGCACTAGCTAGACAGGCTCTGGAGCATGAAACTAGATTATGCTATCAGAGTCAGGTAATTAGACATAAGTTAAACAAGATGTCTAACAAAGTTGTGAATATGGGCACAGAATTGTGCAACGAAGAGATCCATTGAGGTTCCGATCGATACATTTGCAAGGTCAATACCCAGGAGGGGCATACTCTGAGGCTGACCAAGGGCATGTGTGAGGTGTATCAATGGCATTTCGAGAGCCAGTTTACCAAGGAGTCTGGTCTCAGTGATGACAAGTTTCGCAGCTATTTGGCTTACTTTCCTTGAATTTTGTCGACTGATGTGGCTAGCTACAACGGTGATATCACAGAGAGCAAAGTTCACTTGGCATTGAAAAGGGTCAGCAGAGGCAAGTCTCTGAGACTTGATGGTCTGCCCTACAAATTGTACCTGAGGCTGTCGCACATCTTTGTCCCAATTTTGACAGTGATGTTCAACAACTAGTTCTGGCAGGGGTACATCCCCGATTTGATCTCCAGGGGTGTGATCATGCTGTTGAAAAAGATCAAAGATGTTGAGCAGGATGATTATAGGCTCATAACTCTGCTAAACACAGAGTTAAAAAATTTGGCCAGGATCCTGATGAGGCATTTGCAGTCAGTTGTCGTGAGCTTGTTGGGACCCGAGCAGACTTGTGCTGTTAGTGAACAAACAATTCAAAGCAACCTGCATCTAGTTTGTGCAATCATTGAGGGTATAGTAGATGATGAGCAAGCAGTGCTGATCAATTTAGACCAATTCAAGGCATTTGATAGGGTTGATCATTAATACCTGGTGGCTGTCTTGCAGGCTGCTGGATTCGAACCTGACTTCTGCAAGTGGATCAGCCTCCTGTATCACTCTCCCAGTGCTGTGGTACAGGTGAACGGGAAGCAGTTGAGCACTTTTGCACTGTCTAGGTTGGTTCATCAGGGTTGTCTGCTGTTGCCATTATTTTACTCTTTGGCATTGGAGCCCCTTTTCACCGGCTAAGGGACAGAGCATACAGTCTGGCCCTACACAGAATCATTTTCCCTGGAGGTTGAGCCAGGGTTTCCACATACATTGATGACATATGTATTTTCGTGTAATGGTGTAGTGATATTCAGGTAGTACAGAAGGCGCTTGAGTGGTATGATAAGGTGACAGGGGCCAAAATTAATTGTGACAAGTCATCCGGCTTGCAGTTACGTGCCTGGAAGGGGGATGCACTTCCAGGGTCCTTTAGTTGGACAGACGAACCAAATTTGCATTTTTGGAGTGTAGTTCAGGCCCAGTCTCCAGCTAAAGAAGAGTTGGTCTGAAGTACAGTCTAAGGTCAAAGCTGTGGTTCGGGTTTGGCTTCAATGGTAATTGTCCATGAAGGGTAAAGCAGAGTCATGTGCCACTTATGTCTTTCTGATTATCCCTTATCAATTGGCTGTATTTCTTCTCTGCAAGAATAGAAAGAAGGCACTCAATCACTTGTTGTGCTCCCTCTTTTCACAAGCATCTGGTCTGTAGAGAGACTGTTGCCCAACATCCTTGCCATGGTGGTGGTGGTGGGGGGCTGGGAATGTTGCAGTTGTTGTACCATCAGCACACTTCAAGGTTGGTGTTCCTTCACTGTGCATTGACAGAAGATTTGATTTTGGAAGAGAGTGTTAGGGATGCCTTCCCTACTATTATTATCACTCTTTCCATTTACAAGGCTTAAAATGGCGCCCAGCCTCAGAATCAATCAAAATACCTGCGAAGGTATTGGGTGGCCTTAAGGGCTCTTCCTCAGTCCAGTAACTTTTCACAGCCTCGTAGGCTATTGTATCATGATTTAGTGGAGGGGATCGTGAAAAACTGCCTTTGTGGCTGACTCAGTTCATCAGCATCAGAGTTGTGCTCTTTCTGGTCTTGGACACCAGCAGTGAAATACCTCAGCAACCCTCAGTGAATGGGTCATACTAACATTGTTTTGTTTCATTGTTTTGTTTTGTTTTCAAGTTCATTCCCTCCCCTTTTCTTTGAATTGTTCATCCACTCACAGCATAAGTCTGCTCAGGTTCCAACAAGCTTGTGACAACTGACTGTAAACGCTCTGTCAGAATCCTGGCCAAACTTTTTAACTCTGTGTTTAGCAGAATTATGAGCCTATAATCATCTAATTCCTGCCCAGCATCTTTGACTTTTTCAACAGTGTAATCACACCCTTGAGATCCAATTGGTGATGCACCCCTGCCAGAACCAGTTTTTGAACATCCCTGTCAAAATTTATATAATAATGAAAATGATTTTCATTGTTATATAAATTTTTATATATTTTTCTAAAAAAAAAAAAAGGAAAAAATAACAGAAAAAAAAGACATTATAAATTTTTACATCATGGGGTGTTTTGTAAGTCCCTTGTGAATATGTGGTATTATGGTATATGTAGGATTGAAAGGTGATGAACAGGTTCTTGTGGTGATTGAGTATATTGTATTGAATGAATGGGTCATGATTGTGTTCAGCTAGGACTAGGATAGTTACTAAATACCAGCCTTTCACCACTTCCCTTCAACCTTATGTCACAACATTTGTAAAATTACAAAAATAAATATTCATTCCCAATACCCCCTTAGGAAATTAACAAAAATAGTTCAGGAAATCTCTAAAACTCAGTTCACATGCAGTTTAATATAAATAATGATGATAATAGGTTCTATTGAAAGTTCTATATCACAGTCATATTGACATGTTCATGTTCCTGTATAATTGAAGCATTTGCCGCACCTCCAAAAACCTAAAATACATTTTCTCATGCACAGACGGATGTAGCCAGAATTGATGCATTAGTTAACTTAGACATTTAGATGCCACAATGTAAACAATGTGCAGACATGTTTTCAGTAAAATAACAAAACCATCAAATCAGAATTAAGGATTCAACAGCCAATCAAATAGAAGATCAAGAATCTAAAATTGTACTCAAGTTGAACCTATCTCTACTGATATAAGCAGAGGAGAATCTGCATTTAAATAACAGTATAGTGACAATCAAGAAGCAACCACAGTGATGGACCAGGACATATCTGTTTGACACAATGATGCCATAAAATTCTACTCACTATTCTTGGACAAGGAATTTGACGTGAGTACTAACGCTACCACTAATAGATAATTGGATTTATTTGTAAGTACGAGCTTTGCATACTAAAACCAAATATGCTCCAAAAAGCTTACAAGTGTGATTTATGACTGGTGCTTGCTGTTTCTACAGTAAACCAATTGCTCTGATAGAGACTCGTCCTTTTTCTTTTACACAGTGCCAGTGTTCCACCTAAGAAATAGTTGTTATTGTTTGTTCTATAAATCCATTTTTGTGTTTATTCATGTTTCTATAGTTGCTACCTTAGGGCTGACAAAATAAATCATAGATATCACACTTTCTACATATTCATGTATTTGTTTGCAATATTTAAGTGATAAAGAAAAACATCTAAATTGTCTTTTGTGAGTAAAAATATTTGTTAATTTGAGATGAACTTCAATTTAAATATTTAATTGACACTTAAGAGTGTAGTCAGTATTTCTTCCATTTTGGCAATAACAGACTGGTGGTTTATTACTGACAGCAATGAAAGACAAGAAGCTGTGGTGAATGATAATCCCCTAATGTCCTGGATGTATAGAGTAGAGAATGAGAAAGAATTTTATATAATTACCAAAATCTAAATTAATTGTAAATTTTCTATTAATTTTTGAATCATCTGCATTCAAAATCAATTTCATGCTTTTTTAAAAGAAAAATGACAAACTATCCTCTCAAGTTAAAATATTTAGCTGTTAGTAATTCTTTCTTTATTTCCCCCTCTATTTTTAAAAATCTTTGTAATTGCTTGAAGTCATATCATATTTCAAATCGTAATCTCATTTTTGGTAACCTCATATTACAACAGTCTACTTTCTCACATTTATTGATTTAAATCTATTTTAAATTTCTGTCTGATCAAAACATTTTCAACACTTGTTTATGAAGTCAGTTCATGTGTCTTAATCTTTATTAATGAAGTGCAAGTTATACCTTTTCTATTCAAAATAACAGCCCAGTTATTCATTGTTTAACTAACATACTTTTATTTTTTCCCACTTTATTTGCTTCTTACTTTATTAACCTTGTTTTATTATTACCAACCCAGCACTACAACTTTCAGAAACATTATAAAAAAGATTTTTACATTTATCTAATCCTTTCATTGTTACAGTATTTTTTTTATATATAATTTCACCCCCAGTTGGGCAAGATACAAGGGATGACTGAGTATGAAAGAATAAGAATGACAAAGAAAGACATAATTAAGGAGCAAGAACAATAAATGAACAGGAAGAAAAAAGATAATGATTGACATTACATTTGAATTTTTGAAGATCAAAATTGAATGGAAAGAACCCAGAAGAGAGTTCCACAAGTGAGAAATGCAAGAAGAAACTGTTACTATAGAACTTACAATTACTTTTAGCCATTTCAACTGTAAAATGATGAAACCTAGCTGCCAATCTAGTACTGTGCTTGAATTCATAAAGTTACGGTACCAAAGGTTGTGTGTAATCGAGAATTGCAACATAAGTTCTTAGCATTTGCTTGAAACCTACATTTTTTGTGTTCATTTATCTTTTTATTTTACTTTATTTAATTTACTGTTAGTTCACCCAATACAAGCCCCAAGAGTCATTCAAGGTAGAGGGTTACTGAGTGAGATTGTTGTATGGAAGAGGGGGGGCAGATACAAGACATGCATATTATGAGGATGGGAAGATAGATATCAACTGATACTAGACTTGAAGAGATCATGATTGCAATTGTTAGAGAAGCATCATCTCGGGAGCCTGTTCGGCAATGTAACAGTTTTTGTGATGTAGCTGTCTCAGTGGAACTTCCTCTTTATCAAAGGAACATGAAAGGAATGGGGATAATTTGTCACAATGAATATGACATAGTGAGTCCAAACTGTAAAGATCTGAGCTGGTAAGATTAGGGAATGTAATTCACCCAAACATCTGCCATAGTAATAACATTAGAGTAATGAGAGGTTAGCAATGTTATGTCTGTAGGATAAGGGTTGCAGGGTGGAGAAGAATTCATCACCCACAAAGCTGTGTAAGCAATTTTGAACTCTGCCAATGCTGGACAGTGAGGATTGAGCAACATCAACCCAGATATGGTAGCAATAACTCTATTCTTGGTTTGATCTGAACCTTGTAAAGAGAGAGCACAGCAGTGGTATTTTGGTATTTCCTGAAGGAATTCAAGAAACTGACAATTCTTCCAGCATCTTTTGTGATAACATGAATATATACTTTCCAATTCACATTGGGATTGAATTTTAGACCCAAGAGGTGTTCGAGGCAAGGAACCTCTCTGAGGGCATAACAACTACTCAGGATTGGTACAGGTTTAGGGTCAGCTCAGTGGTGATGAAACATTACAATTTATTCATTATTTTAAAATTTTATTTAAAATTTAATATTATTTTAAAATATATTATTACAAAATGTTATCATTTACATAGTCTACATTCAAAAAAACATTCTTGTCTTTGTTGTTATTATCGTAACATTTCAACTGTTGTGTTCTCCAGCCTTCTTCAGGTTGTTGTTGATCCAAATAACCCTCAAATAATTTTGAACTGAACCTTTTATTTAATCTATAGGGGTAGCTTATTCTTTTTCCACTGTCCATGTTTAGAGATATTTTGTGTTGTTCTTATTTAGTACTGCTCAGTTATTTATTTGCCCTGTTCAATCTCTGCACTGGGGAGTAAAGACAGACTCAAGGGAAATAGGACAAGCAATAACTACTTGATGAAAAACAGACAACACAAAATAAAAAATACCATAATTTTCTTTTCTCCTTCATGTTTCATTCTCCTAATTCAATTTCCTTATCCTATCATATATATATATATATATATATATATATATATATATATATATATATATATATATATATATATATATATATAAGAGTCCTTTTAAAAGGGCTGTGGTGAAATAATTTATTACATGGAACCTTAAAGTGGTCTGTTTTTATTTAAATTATTTCCTCTGGATTTACACTGAGCTCTCTGGATTATATCCTCTTTAGGTTTACCCATACGAATTACCTAGTTTTTCATAAACTATATATATATATATATATAGTTTTTCATAAATATATATATATATATATATATCATATGTTGAGTGAGTGCTGGTGTTAAAAAAATATTGCTTGATGTATAACAGAGATATAATTTATTTTAATAATAAAAATACATTTTTTCCTCACAGGTAGCTTCATGTACAACAGAATTGTTATTGTGTTGTGCATGAAACTCAGAGTTGTGCAACTGAGGAGGAAAAAATGTATATTTATTATTATTAATATATATATATATATATATATATATATATATATATATATATATATATATATATATATATATATATATATATATAATACACACATAACAAAAAAGGTAAGGAAGATCAAAACATTTGCATGACACTATCTGAATGAAGGCACTAGAAAGCCACATCTTTTTGTTTTTTTTTTAATATATCTAATATATATTCCATCTATGAACATTTGATGGATAATTTCCAATCTTTCTCGGAAAGATAACAAGTTTGATCAAAGTATAATTGAATGATATCAAAATATACTGTCAACTTTTATAACTTATTGTTTCTTTCTGGAATTGAGGAATAAGCAACCACGTTAGTTATTACGATGAATAACTAGCATCAAGACAAAGTGGTGAGATCATAAAGGATTATATATTTACCGAGAACAACAAAAACAGGGAGCTATAAAGAAGCATGAATGCTAAGGTTCTCACTTGAGAGAAAGTGTGTGTGTGAACTATAGACGAGTGACATGTCTTTTTTAAAGAAAATAACAGAAAACTTATTAATATTTTATTTTGCTCCTATTCCAAGAATCTTTCCAGAAGTATAATGTTTTAAACTACCAACTCATATTTTCAGATAGAGGCAGTTTATAAATGAAAAATCCAGTTTTGTGTTACCAACAAAAATTGTAGTAAAAATGTTTTTCTTTAAGAATACTTTTATTTTTTGCTATGATCAAGTTTAACTGCAGCTTCAGATCATTACAAAATTGTTTATTTGTGTACTTATTTTATTTTATTTTAAAATTCATTGCTCTTGTCACTTATTTCATTCATTCTTGCTCTGTTGACCGGCAGAAAGCGGTTATCAAGCGAAACCAAACAAATATTTGCAACCAATCAAATGCAAACTGTACTGTATTTTGACCAATCGGAATAATACTTTATCACCCTTCCACTTCCTTAAACTTCTCTCTATGATAGTCTACTCCCCCTCATCACCAGCGTGCGCCTCCTGCTCTCTCTTTCGTAATAGGGACGCCATTGCTTCTACTAACTGTTGGTTGTAACATTCAGTTAGCCCTTATATAGTAGATACGCACAACTACGTGGTTTCTACTACCGGTACTGCTATCGTCGCCTTACAGTAGTGTATATATTTCTAGATAGGGATTGACTGATAGAGAGGCGGGAGAACTGATAATACCACTTTTCTTTCACTATCCTTACAGTTGTTGAGTAATTAGCTAGCTTTTTGGGGTCTTTAAAAGAGGGGGAAAAAAAAGATAATTTACTATTCTTGTCTATTTTTTAAAGTATATATCGAATATTCAACAACAACAATAGTTTTTTTGTGTGCGAGAAGAGATACAGACTGAAGCATTGCGCCCGGAATAGATAAAAACCGTAAACACGTCTCTTCCCTGTCTTTTTTTTTTTTAAAGAGTAGTACTGTTTACTGCTACTGCTCCTTTATAAAGGTAAGTAAAAATCAAAGAAAAATAAGTAATATTTTGATATTTATAATTTAACTTAAGAGAAATGGGAATGGGATTAAATTATGTTGAAATTATTTTGTTCCTATGTGCAGAAAGGAAGAAAGTATCTGGAAAAACAAGGAGTCGAAAAGAAGCTGTAAAAATGAAGAGAGATTTGTATACATTTTTTGTTGGAACTGTGGCACTTGGTGTGGTCGCTTTATTTCTATTCGATTCTACTATTGCCCAAGGTATGTATTACTATTTTGTATTTAAATATTTTCAGAGAAGGTCATTATTCATTTCTGTACATTTAGCAAAAATCTATTCTCTTGACTACGTAATTTAATCTTTTAAAATTTGCACCAAAAAAACACGAAAAACAAAAGTAAAACCGAACACTCCTTCCTATAGTTTCCTGTGAGCTTTCTTTTTAGTTTTTAAAAGCCCTTTAAAAATTCTTTTTATTTCTTGACTTTATTTTTTAATAAAATAATAGTCTGAAATTTAGAAGTTAACTTATAATAAGTAATTACAATCATAATTCTTAAATTTGTAATTATTTATTTTAGCCTTTTCATTTTTAGAGATTTATTATTAGTAGGATTTTAGACTTTTTAGAGAATTTAAATTTGTTCAGAAGACTTTTTCTTTCTTCTTTAGGTGACTAGTTTTTTCTTTATTTTCTAAATGGCTAGTTCTTTGCTTTTAATTTTTTTTTTCTAACAATTGTTTTAAACTTTCACATTTTTTTTTTTTTTTTTTTTAGCTACTGCAGCTTTTTCTTTAAATTTTCTGAAAAGGCAATATTGGTTGAATAAAGGACTCCTAAGAAAAAAAACAAACAAATAATAAAAATAAACTGATGTGAAATTAGCCTACTTCAAAGTAAATTCCTCAACAAAACAAACCCCCTTTTCCATGGCTTATAGAGCCAAAGCATTCTTTTGGTAGTGACACCTGCTTAAAAAGTTGTAAGCTGTGTAGGTAAGAAATATTTAAAAAAATCTTTTTTTAAGATGGTAGTACAATACATATTGTTCCATGTGCGATAAAAACAATCTTATTCATTTTTTACGGAGACTCTCCTTGTGACTGACTCATTTTATTTTGTTGTCGCTCGCTTATCAAGGTCGTAAATAAAGCTAGAGATGAATTTCAAGTGCGGAAGCAATCGCAGATTTTTTAAAAACAAAAAACCGTCTCTACTCGCCTCACACGACTGGACCCCCTCCCCTGATAAATGATGTTTCTTAGATAAAATAAAAATAAATAATTGTCTATACCAGTAGTACAGCTGGTAGTGTTGATGATACTTTTTTAACTTTACTCTTATAATTTTAAGTTCTTTCAGTATTATCTGTACTGGTTTCATAAAGGCTTATAAAACTTACTATTTTTTAAGTCATTCATATTTTACGCCATAGAACATTAAAAAAAAAGCATGTCTGAGTGAACATGTTACTTGTAGCAAAAATAAAACCGCTCTTAAACGTTTCCTTGTGATTTAAAATCCACTTTTCTGATAGTTTTTTTTTTTTTTTTTTTCTAAGCTAAATTTTTTCCTCTTGTACAAAAACAAAAAAAGGATTAAATTTGTTCTGACAAACCTTGAACTTATTATTGCTTGCTGCTACGTCATCATCACGGTTTCTTTATTTGCTGCTGCCACGATGTCGGATATTAGTTGCGTCGTTCGTTACGACGAAAAGCAGAAGTGCTGAAAAGTTCTCGTCTCGATCTGAACAAACATCCAAAATTGTTTTTCTAATCTTTTATTTATCTTTTCGTTTTGTGCAAATGGACTTCTTGATTAGGTTGAACTTTCAGCGTATTTGACTAAAAATTATTTGAATAGAATACAAAAAAAAAATCGAACATTAATAATTCAAACGAGACTTTTTTCCACTGTCTTTTAGTTTTAACATTTAAAACTTAATTCATTTAAAAATGACCACACTTTTTTTCTTAAAAAGTGAAATATAAAAAAAACAAAACGGTGAACTCGTGTTCATTGCTTCATTTATTGAACTGATTTTTTTTTTTTTTTTTTTTTTTTTAAACTCTCGAGTGTATTTAAATAGAAATCCAGTATTACAATTTTCACTCCCTTAAAAACACTTTGAAAATTTCTTGATGAGGTGGCAAAAGCTCACCCACCCGGTTTTATGCAACACAATTTTAGATGTTTCTCCTTAGACGTCATTTGTCCCTGATATTTTTAATCGTGTCAGGACGTCCCGTTTGGTTTACATCGTTACAATAATAAATGATTATTAAATAATAATCGCATCAGGATTTAGAATTTAGATAATTTAAATTTGTTGCATCTCTAAAGCTTCTTAAAGAAATCTTACGAATATTCAAGTCGTCATTTAAGCTTTAAAGACTTTGCTGGAGATTATTTCTTTGTTTATTAGACTCTTAGGGGCAAGTATTTTCAAAGTTAAATTTCAAATTTGATCAATGATATTGGTTAAAAAAAAATATCAACATGTCACTTGAAGTTATATGCAGTCACTTCTTGTGCAATTGACACGCCCTTGTAAAAATTCTTGATTTCATTTGAGTTGCCCAATGACCAAACTAACAACACCTGATTCATAATTATTTTTTACCTTAAAAATATTGTTACAATTACGGATAGACAATTGTTGGCATAAATACAAGAACGTCATTATCACATCGCGTCAATAGGTGGTTTAAAATCTTTTTATTTCTTTTTTCTTACTAAAAGGTTTTTTGTTCTAAGAATCTTAGTTTCGCTTTTTCTTTAAAAAATACTCCTCCACTCTAAAAGTGTATTCCCCTCCCCCACCCTGCTATATTCATGACAACAAAAGTGTTGATCCTTTTTTTTTTTTTTTTTTCTTCCTATCACTGAACGACTCTTCGTCACCACTTTAAATAAGAAACAATAACTATTTTTTTTATTTTATCATGAATCCATCAGTCGGTTAACAAGTTGCTTTTTTTTTTTTTTTTTTTTTTTTTTTTTTTTTTTGTGTGTGTGTGTGTGTGTAAATACTGTGGAACTTGCAATGTATTCCTTTTTTTTTTTTTTCTTCATTGTTTACTGTATATTTCTTTGAAAGTGTGCAGTTAATTGTCTGGTTGTTTGCAATATTTAGCATAACAGCTTTGTAGTGAATATTTAAAGATTCAGCCCACTCTACCTTTGTTTAGGAAAATATTTCAAGACAAAAAAAATCTATAAAGATACGCATTTCGTACCCCGCCTCCTCGTCAGGAGATGCGACAGCCATGGTTATAAAAGAAGTGCAGTCAAATTTTCAGTGATTAACAACATAAATTAAGAGTTTATGTATGATTTCGAAATATCTTCTGGGTTTTGAAACTTACTTGTAATAACGCTTATTTTCATTCGCTCAATATTACATTTTCATCAGGGGAGTGGGTACAGGTACTCTTTTTCCCACCTTGATAGTTTTTTTTTTTTGTCTAAGTAAGTAAATCCCTTTGTCAAACATCCACTTGTTAAATGTTACTGTAAAAATGCGATTTGGTGTTAGTTATCTGCTTTAAGTATCTTCTGATTTTTAGAATTCATTAGTACTGTTTTAAATGGTGGCTCGTTTTTTGTTTTTTTATTAAGTGCCTATTCGAATTTTCCTATTCTTTTCCTCGATGAATCAGTGGGGATTAAAGGGTCAGGGGAATTAGTCTTTTTACTTGGGGCTAAGGTTTTTTATTTTTATTTTTTTTATTTCCTTTTAGTTCAATACTGTTGTATTAGTTTGGTTCCATGAAAGAAATGTCAACTGTTTTTTAATAAAATAATAGTATCTTAAAATATTTAGATTGTTCCTATAATAATGGAGAGCAGTATAATTGGCATAGTTGAAAATATTTTAAAGCAATATCTTTAACAAAATGAATCGACCTCTTTACAATTGCTTCCATGGAAAAATTTTAAAGGTAGTTTTAACTTTTTTGTATCAGCTTGAAAGGGGTAGTGAGCAAAGTTGAAATTCCAGCCTTGCATTCACTTTTGCACAATGCCTTTGATAATGGCCTAAAAATGCATGTTTCTTTAATCTTTCTCTACAGCTATGGACTCCCAAGCTTTGGGTGGCAACTAGTTTAAGAAAAACTGATTTTAAAACTGTCAAAGGTAGCAGGAAACCACTTCTAGCTATCCCATGAAGGCATGACAATTTTGCAGATAATTAAAAAAGGAGTCATGATTGGGGTGGGAAATTGTTTTTAAGTTTGAAGATACTTTTTCTGCCATAACTTTTTTTTTTTTTTTTTTTTTGCTTAATGCCATTAAACCCTCTATAAATATCAAGTCCTTCAAATTCTTCCTGATGTCTGCTTGGTTAAAGTCTTTTTCTGCAAGGCCTGCTGTTGTAGTAGGTCTCTATACTAGAGGTTTTGATGTACGTAAAGAAAAAAAAATCAAAGTTTGGTCCAATACAGTTTTTCTTTCTTTCTCCACGAGATTTCTAAAAAAGCATAGCATGATGAAAAAGACGCCAAACTTGACGAAAACAATTTTATCGTCTAAATGTTATTATTTAGAGGAAAGATAAAGTATTTTGGGTATTTTTTTTATCGTTCCTAGCACGTCCGAAATTCATTAAAATTTTTTTTTTTTTTTTTTGTCAACAAAATTGACTTTTGGAAATCTTACTTTGAAATTCTTTTAAATATCAATTATAATTTTTTCAAAACTTTTAAGAAAATCAGAAATTGTTTAAAATATTTTGAACCGAACTTAACTTAGCTTCTGCGCCATAAAGATGTAATTTGAAAATAAAACAAAGCAGGTCATAAACTTTCACGTCACTTGACTGATGATGATTGACATATTGACGGATTCAGTGAGGATAATTTGTTCTACGGAAGGAGAAAAGTAAAATAATTTACATTTAAAATTTTGATTTAAAAACTTTATCTTTGTTGCAACAAGGGGTAGTAAATAACATAGATAATTTTTAGCGTGTTTTTTTTTGTATTACACACATTAATTTGGAAAATCTTGCAAAAATAAAAATAATTGTCAGATGTTAATGAAACTTTCAGAAACTATTCACAGATGATCGAAATTATTATAAATGTTGTTTTTTATAAGTCATGGCAGAATTTTTTTTTTTTTTTTTTTTTTTTTTCATATTTATTAACACCCCCATAACTAATTTTATGAAAAACTCTAGAAATTCAATCGCGCCACCCCTTACAGATTGCAATAGTTAAAAGCACAAGGCTTTGAAGAATGCAAATCATGTATTTTTTTTTTTTTTTTTTTTTTTTTTTTTTTTTTTTGTGACCAACGTACCTGAAAATCAGCTCTGAATTGTAACATACAAAACTCAAAACAAATATATTATTTAATTTCAAATGCTTTTATTTGTTTTTATGAATATGGACAATATTTTCTGAAAGCAAAAAATTTTTTCAATGAAAATTGAATTTTTAATACAATTTATTTCTTTTAATTATAATAGATTTTTACATTAAGTTTTTAAAAATATTATAAAATTAGTTAAAAGCAACACTGTGCTTTTGTGTCCAGATGAGATCGTCATTGTCTAGCGCTTTGAAAATTGTATCATTTGGACCAATCGGATTAGCCAACGTAATTAAAAAATGTAACTTTTGTGCTTATAATCGAGCGGTAATTATAAAGTACGGAAGATCAACCAGGATACAATTTAGTTGCATTATTTGAGTTCAGCATTGTTCTCTGCTCTTAAGGCCTTTACTTTTGCGAAACGCGTATCGAAGTTAATTTGATTTTTCAATTTCAACTGAGAAGGGTACCTAATAAGTATCAGTATCATCTTATGAAATTTAACTACTGCTAAACTTTAATTTATATGATCTTATTTTGATTTTAATCTGTTATGTCATTTTTCCATAAATGAAACATCAAAATTAATAACAAAATAAATGGAAATGCAAATAACACAGTAAAATTTAATAAATGTACATAAAATTATAGTATTTTATGTACACTTCTGATAAAAATTCATAAGGTACGTATAAATTAATTAGATACCTTTCTTATGAAATTTAATCTCACTCTTAACAGTCTTATTTTTTAATTTCTTTATATTTTCCATAAAGCATCGTAAACGTAAAGATGAAAGCTAAGTACAAAAAAAAAAAAAAATGAAATTAGAGCTCTGAAAGTTTTTCTTAAAAGTAACGAGGTAAATAATTTGTTCATTTAAATCTAAATAATTTCACTTCCTTCCATCCGTAGAAAGAATTATCCTCCCGTAAGTTATCTAAACGTCATGAATCACAGCTGTCATCACTTGTCAAAGACGCGAAAGGTTATGATCTGCTTTGTTTTATTTTCAAATTACATTTTTTTGGCGCAGAAGCTAAGTTAAGCTTGGTTCAAAATATTTTAAATAAACATAATTTCTGATTTTATTAAAATCAGTTTTGAAAAAATAATTGATTTTTAAAAATATCAAAGTCAGATTTTCATCTTTTTATCAAATGATTATCTGTCCTTGTTTTTTTTTTTTTTTTTTTTTTTTTCAAATTTTTAAATTTCGGATGTGCTAGGAACGATTAAAAAAAACAAATGTAAAAAAATACCCCCAAAATACTTTGATCTTTCCTCTTTAATAATAATATGAACATTAAACGATATTCGGCGTCTTTTTCATCATACTATCTGTTTGTTTACATTTTTGTGGAGGTACCTAATTTAAATAAACAAATTAATTACCTTATTTTTAAGGAAAACTTTCAGCGGTCTAATTTTTTTTTTTTTTACACTTAGCTTTCACCTTTACAATGCTTTATGGAAAATTTTAAAGAATTAAAAAGACTTAAGAGTGAGATTAAATTTCATATTTCGTAAAGGTATCTAAATTTATAGGTACCATTCTTATGAAATTTTATCAGAACTGTACATAAAATACTATAATTTATATATATATATATATATATATATATATATATATATATATATATATATATATATATATTACTATTTTATTTGTATTTCCATTCATTTTATTAATTTTGATATTTCATTTATAGACAAATGTCATAACTGAGATTAATATAAAAAATAAGATCATATAAATTTCATAAGATGATACTGATACTTGTAGGTACCATTCTCAGTTGAAATTGAAAAATCAAATTAACTTCTCTGTGTTTCACAAAAGTAAAGGCCTTAACAGCAGAGAACAATGCTTAACTCAAATAACACAGCTTAATTGTATTCTGGTTGGTCTTCTATACTTTATAATAACAGCCCGATTATAACAACAAAATTACATTACTGCGAATCTTCTGATTAGTCAAAATGATACAATTTACAACATGCTAAAAAAAATCTCTCATAAGGAGACTTGGGAAACCTGATGCAGCTTTTAACTAATTTTATATTTTAACAACTTAAATGTAATATTATAATTAAGAAATAACAAATAATTGTATTAAAAATTCATTTTTCATCAAAAAAATTTTTTTGCTTTCAGAAAATATTGTCCATAATCATAAAATCATTTGAAATTAAATATCTTTGTTTTGAGTTTTGTTACAATTCAGAGCTGATTTTCAGGTAGAAGGGTCCAATTAAAAAAAAAAAATTTGCATTCCTCAAAGCCTTGTGCTTTTAACTGTTGTAATCACTAAACCCAATGCGATTAAATTTGTAGCGTTTTCATAAAATTAGTTATTGGTGGGGGATAATAAATATTTAAATAAAAAAAAAATTTCTCTCATGACTTTAAAAGAAAAACATAATTTCGATCATCTGTGAATAGTTCCTGAAAGTTTCATTAACATCCAACAAATATTTTTATTTTTAAAAGAATACCAAAAACGCGCTAAAAATTGTTTTACTACTTCCGGTGATACAAAGAGAAACGAGTGGGTTTTTTTTTTTTTTTTTTTTTAATAATCAAAATTTAGAATGTTCTTAAAAGGAAAAATTTTAAATAATTTAAAAAACTTTGGTCTTTCCTCTTAATAACATAAGCATTTAGATGATAAAATTTTGTTTTTGGCAAAGTTCTTATAGCTTGTTTGAATAAAACCTGATTTGGTCATGACACTTCAAATACCCTTACTGTATGCTGGGAAACTTCAGTGATTATTCTTGGTGTCAGTTGGGGTTTGAAAAGAATTTATAATTGGAATAGTTTGAAGATAGCTTGCATTTGATGTATGAAACAATATGACAAGTATAAAACTGGTCAGTGATTATTTTAGAAGTGGAAATAAACATGTAATAAGGTGTGTCCAAGATGTAGTTTTATATAAATTACTAATTTGATTCTTTTACAAGAAAGTTATCAATTTTAGTATGTTTTTGTAATTGCTTTTTTTTTTTTTTTTTTTTTTTTTTTTTTTTTTTTCAATTAAATTTTAAAACAAGATTGACTGTGCCTTGTTTGGGCAAAATCCATTCAAAGCCTTTAGTAATGTACATCAGAATATTTCAATATATGGTTGAAGAATTTGACAAAAGTAAAGCACTTCCATTTTCTACATATCAATTTTTTCCAATTTAAAAAAAAACAAAAAAAAACTGCAAATTTTGTCACTAGATATTTTGAGGCATTTTTGTCTGGATGTTTTGGATATTTGGAGTTGCTTTTTTTTTTTTTTTTTTTTTTTCTTTAACTTGTCTGTATTCAGATTAGTATAAAGATTAACAAGCTAACTATAAATAGCTTGGTGAACTGAACTACATATATTGTAACAGCTTTTTATTTGTTTGCATGCAGATAAGGTCAGAGGGTATTTGAATTTTGATAAATTTAGAACATTTGAAAATTCAGTTGTCTATTGAACTAATTTTGATTTTCTTTGAATCTTAATTTTGTACTGCTGTTATAATTGTAAAACTATCAAAGTTTGAATCTGTAAATGTCGAATCCATCTAAATTTGTTTTATTGAATTACTGCATTCGATGTGTATACAAAGCACATTTTTTTTTCTTATTGTTTATATAGTTTAATATTTAAATTCTTATACAAGTTGTATAATGCACTCTGCGAATGTCTCTTGACATATACTATGTAATACACCCACAGCTGTTAAAATGGTTTGGCCACTTTTAAACTTTTCTACATGTAGCCATTATGGGCAATTAGCCTTCTTCAACCAAGTAAAATCTCCCAAATGCAAGACCTTATATTCTTGTAGGATTGATTCCTTATTTGGAGCTGTTTATTCAATGCTTGTATACTTTGTAGTGATCCATTGACTTAGTTGATTCTATGCTTTTTTTTTTTTTTTTTTTTTTTTTTTGTGCAATGTTCAAAGTGGAATCTAAAAATTGTATTAGTAATCTTTTACTTTCTGATGAGTTTTAGTATCCTTGTTGCAGAAAGTTTTTTTTTTTCCTCTAGTCATCACTGTCTACATTGACTAATCTTGTTTTGAGGTATGATAGCCTGTAGAATGTCATCATGAACTCTGTAGTAACAAGCACAATTAACAATAAGTGCTGTTCAAGTAGATAAGGTTGATGAATATCCACACAGAAGATGTTGCTTTCAGTATATTTTCAACTTGTGTGATATATACACACGAGGGTAAGTTCAGAGCTTATGCTCATTTTTCTCTGCATATCTGATCTTGAAAGATTCTCTTCAAACGCTTCCCTCTCCCAGTTAAAAAAAAAAAAAAAAAAAAAAAAATCAGTTTAGAGATGGAACTGATGCATTTGGTTGAATAATGCATCTTTTATCACTTCACTCTTTCTCAATCCTGAAACTGCTGATACATTATCTGTATGCATTTAAAACCATTGGCTCAAGTAAGGAGAATGTGTGGCTATTTGCTGTTGTAAACTTTCATTTTGCTGCAAGTTGACATTTCAAATGCAGATCAATTGAGATTTTCCTGAATAGGTTATAAGTAGGTATCTCCACAGAAATGTGATACCTAAGATTTAAAAATTTTTTAAATAAAATCTTTCTAGAAGCTTTTTTAGTTTTAATTTAAAAACTAAGATTAAATTTAATGTATCCATTAAGCAAAATACTTTGTATTTCAAAACTAATTTAAATTGACTGGAAAAGTTTTAGAAATTTTTTTTTTTTTTTTTTTTTTTTTTTTGTACCATTTTAGCCAGCTGTCAACTTAATTCCTGTTAAATCTTTCAAATATAAAATACTTTTCTGAAACTTTGAGGAATATTAGCTGGTTTAAAGTTTAATTAGCCTGATTTGAAATGAATATTGCAGAAATGCATTTTTTAACATGGAGGTAAGTGCTTGTTTAAGGTGTTGACAGCTTGACTGACAGAAGTTCGTATAATCTTATCCTATGGTGGACATGTATGTAAAAACTACTTGAGGAATATGTGAACATTTAATTTTTTAAATGCCCAGTAAAATATTCTCCATAATGTTTTGAATTTTATGTGCTTTTAGCTTCAAGTTTACTATGGTTATTACTCTTATTTTATGATGTTATGGACATTCATATTTTCACACACATTCAAAATTCTTTTTAAAATATTGGGTCTATGAACAGCAATAAACTTTTTCATAATATTCATATAACACATACAAATTAATGCAGAAATTTATAAGGTTTAAAACTTAATGAATTCTCATTGAAATTTCAAAGAACAATTTTTGTAAAACTTCATTCATTGAAAAAAATTTTAGAGCAGTAGTGTCCATAGGTTGGTGCAAAAATAATGACTTAATAATGTCGTTTTTGATGTTAAAATACGTCAAAAAACGACATTACGTCATTTTTGCACCAACCTAATAAAAGCAATTAAAAGCATTTCTAATTAAATGTGTTAGTTTTATTGCTTTTTTTTTTTTTATTCTCTTCTGTATATAACTAATATGAACATTAAGTGGTACAAATGAATAAAATCCTTTATGTATAAATGTGCCTTTTATAGTTTAGTAAAAACATTTCATTTTGTTGAACTCTGTTAAATTTGATCTGATTGTGGTTCAGTTTTTGCTTTCTCACTTTATTTCATTAACGTCAAATAAAATGTTTCTAGGCAGGTTTAAAATTTGAGTTGATCTTTGCTCTGTCTAATGTAGGTACTTCCACATTGTTTTTTTTTTTTTTTTCCGAAAAAGCAGCATAGCATGATGGAAAAATGTAAAAGTTTTGCCATCAATGTTTAAGAGGAAAAACCAAAGCATTTATTTTTCAACCCTTTCTAGCATGTTTGAAATTTTGCAAAATTCTTGGTCTGATACAATTTCTCAGAATCTGGCCAAACAATTTTTAATTTCTACTTGGTCAATAACTTTTCTCTGCTTTCTTGTACCTTTTATTCACTTTTATATATTTATAAAAATCAAAAATGCTGTTTGACCTGACTAGTTGGTGCTCATATACCAAATGTTTGGTATTTGTTTAATAAAACGTATTTTTTTTAATGTAATTAGCATGTTAATGTAATTTTGAGTAATTGTAAGGTTATTCACCAGTTCCAATTGTTTTAATTTAACTTTAGCCAAACATTTAAACAGGATATGTAAACTTTTAACAAGTTGACTTGCTGTGAAAATTTTTACTGAAAATTTTATGAAAATAATTGACCTACTTATTTCCTTGCTTAATCTATTACTTGACAATTGTTGGTGAATTTTGTCCATGGCTGAGTAGGTAGATACCTTTTTAAATAGTTCATCACTTTATGTATGGTCATAATGGATGCCGCATTATTTTTATTTACATGACATAGAACACATATTCTAGTTTTTAATTTTTACAATACTTTGACTGTGATAGTAAAGAGTAGTAATCCAATCATTTAACACTGTTTTTGTACAAACATCATTTTATTTGAGTTTCAGAAAAGTTTTGCAAAGAATCTTGCAAAGAAGTTGTAGAAAGAAAATAACTATTCTTATTTTGAAAACATCTAATATTACTAGACTGTTTAAAATGGCGCTTTGTAAACAGCATTTGTTAAAGATCCTGTATACTTTGTTTTGAAAACCTCTACATCAAAAATCTTCAAAGAATTAATTTCTACAAAAATGACTTCTTGAAACAGTTGCTATTTTCTAATGACTGTTTTTCTTTATATATAGCTTACACTCCCCACCCCCCAAAAAAAGGGTTTGTATTAAACAGTAAAACAACTTGCATAAAAGAACTTTTTTGTTTGGTAATCACGTAAGTTACTGTGAAAAGTAGACATGTTGGTTTTCATATCTTGTTTTGTTGTCTTTATTCAGTTTATCATTAGCTTAAAAGTACTTACGAAATGACATTTTTAAAAATAATTCACTGTTTAATGTGGTGTAGAAACTTTAGTTTATTGATCAGTTCTATTTTATTGCAAACAACTTGATTATATCTATAGTTTCAAGTGAACAAAATTTCTATCAGCAGTAAGCTTGAATTTTTATTTCTTGGATAAAATCCAAATTCTGTTTACTTGTGAATAAAATAAGACTTTGTGGTAATTTTTGCCTGCATTAACTTTGAAGTCATTTTGTGACTGAGTTTTAGCAAATAAAGTAAATGCACTTTGAATTAAGTAATCTGAATAATTGGAGTAAAAGAATTATCAAATTTAAAGATGAAATTAAGGAGCTTGTATGTTAAATTGAATATTGGATAATATAGTAATGTTATAAAGGTTTGGACTTTAGTACCATGAAAAGAATCTTTACTTCATTGTGAATATCAAATTCTATAACTTCCTGCATCTACACACCATACCAGTATCCATTTTGTTGTCAGTATGCATATTCTAATTTTACACAATATATACACATTAGATGTGGATTATGAATACTTGACACTTTAATAAAATGTATAAAAATTAAGCAGTCTACTTATACCAGGTAATAATTTCTTCAAACTTTAGAAAAATGTGATTGTCCTGTTTTAAAGACCAGATTCAAATTTGAATCTGGTCTCATTATTGAAATCTAGTTTTCATTGACTCTTATTTTATATTTTGCCAGCATGTGCAACCTAATTGCAAGGTGGATTTGTCTCCAATGTCAAAATAATTTAGTCTTTTGAATAGATTTTGCTTTCATTTGTGAAAACATTTTTATATTTTCTTCTCCATTGATAGAATAAATGCAAATTACAAACAATCGGGCTAAAATGTAATTTTGTATTGTCAGGATTTATGTACTGTGTGGCCTTGTATTTGTTTGTGCTAGGATGAGTTTTTCAGATTACAACCACTCCTGATCACCTAATTTTTAAGAGTATTAAATTAGGTACCTCCACGAGATCGCTAAAAAGAGTATAGTATGATGAAAAAGACACCAAACTTGACGAAAACAAAATTTTATCGTCTAAATGTTTATTATTAAGAGGAAAGATCAAAGTATTTTGGGGTGTATTTTTTTTTTCCATTTTTTAATCGTTCCTAGCACGTCCAAAATTTGTTAAAAATCTATTTTATTTTATTTTTTTTTTTAAGTTGGCAAAATTGACTTTTTTTTTCCATTTTAAAAAAAAAACAAAAAAAAAACTGGAAATCTCATTTTGAAATTCTTTTAAATATCAATTATCATTTTTTCAAAACTTATTTTAAGAAAATCAAATTGTTTATTTAAAATATTTTGAACCAAACTTAACTTAGCTTTTGTGCCAAAAAGATGTAATTTGAAAATAAAACAAAGCCGGTCATAAACTTTCGCGTCTCTTGACAGGTGATGAATGACATATTTACGAATTCCATGAGACTAATTTGTTCTACGGAAGGAGAAAAGTGAAATAATTTAAATTTAAGTGAACAAATTATTTACCTCGTTATTTTTAACAAACTTTCAGCGGTCTAATTTTTTTTTTTTTTTTTTTTTTTTTTGTACTTAGCTTTCACCTTTACGTTTATGATGCTTTATGGAAAATATATTATAAAGAAATTAAAATAACTGTTGAGAGTGACATTAAATTTCATATTTCCTAAGAAATATATCTAATTTATAGGTACCTTTCTGATGAAATTTTATCAGAACTGTACATAAAATATTATAATTTTATGTACATTTATTACATTTTACTGTTATTTGCATTCATTTGATTAATTTTGATATTTCATTTATGGAAAAATGTCATAACTGAGATTAATATAAAAATAAGATCATATAAGTTTCATAAGATGATACTGATACTTGTAGATAGATACCCTTTTCAGTTGAAATTGAAAAATCAAATTAACTTCTCCACACGTGTTTCGCAAAAGTAAAGGCCTTAACAGCAGAGAACAATGTTTAACTCAAATAACGCAACTTAATTACATTCTGGTTGGTCTTCCGTACTTTATAATTATAGCTCGGTTATAAGCACAAAATTACATTTCTTAATTACTGTGGATCTTCTGATTAGTCAAAATGATACAATTTACAACGTGCTAAAAAAAAGGTCTATCTCATAAGGACACTTAGGAAAGCCGATGGGGCTTTTAACTAATTTTATAATATTTTAACAACTTAAATGTAAAATCTATTATAATTAAAGAAATAACAAATAATTGTATTAAAGATTCATTTTTCATCGAAAAAAATTTTTTGCTTTCAGAAAATGTCCATATTCATAAAAACAGCTAAAAGCAAATAAAAGCATTTGAAATTAAATATCTTTGTTTTGAGTTTTGTATGTTACATTTCAGAGCTGATTTTCAGGTACGTTGGCTCCAATTAAAAACAAAAAACATGATTTGCATTCCGCAAAGCCCTGTGCTTTTAATTATTGTAATCACTAAACCCAATGCGATCGAATTTCTAGCGTTTTCATAATTAGTTATGGGGGGGAGGTAATAAATATTTTAAAAAAATATTTCTACCATGACTTTAAAAAAAAAAACAATTTCGATCATCTGTGAATAGTTCCTGAAAGTTTCATTAATATCTGACAATTATTTCTATTTTTGCACGATTTTTCAAATTGTGTCATACCAAAAAAACGTGCTAAAAATTCTGTTATTTACTAGTTTCGCTGATACAAATAGAAACAAGGTTTTTTTAATCAAAATTTAGAATGTTCTAAAAAGGAAAAAAAACTTTAAAATAATTAAAAAAAACTTTGGTCTTTCCTCTTAATAATAACATAAGCATTTAAACAAAATTGTTTTCGGCAAGGTTGGCGTCTTTTTCATCAAGCTATGCTCTTCTTTAGCGATTTCATGGAGGTACCTATATTAAATGTACACTTCATTCTGTAAAAGTTTGAAAGCCAGTATGAATTTAAGAAAAAATACCTTCTCTAAAAATGTTAAATCCTGGAACTGTATAGGAGGTGGAATGGCAGTGAGTTATAATTGGATGAATGACTACTTTAGTAGATTTGAGTTTATTTTTTTAAATATCTTTGGTTTGGAGAGGTTATGATGAGTTACACATTCATTTCAAAGATGACATTAATCATTGCTTGTATAATCACACTAAGGGAGGAAAATGTTTTACAGGACCTTGGTAGTAATAATGCACCAAATACTTGTTTGTGGAGAAATTAAAAATATTACATTACTCTGTTCATTTGGTAATTATTGTTTGTTTTAAGAAGCTTTGCCATAATACCTCCCCCTCTTGTTACTTTTTATTACATTAATATATATATATATATATATTTTTTTTTTTTTTTTTTTTTTTTTGTAAAACCTTGTATAATATGTATATTTTTATGTAGATGTTAATGAAAATAGTCTTATGAATTAAGACTTTGAGTTTTGTAACCTGTATAAATGTTTGCAAAGATAAACCTAGCTACTTCTGAACAACCATTATTCCTGTAAATTCTAAATTTCTGGGTTCAAGTCAGTTGGCCATATTTTTATTGATTCTCTCTTGCAGTTGTTCAATTTGCTGCCGTGTTAGTTTCTCCCTCTTGAGGATTGCTTTTCTGTTTGCTGCCTTTCATGTTAAGAATACTGGAAAATTCAAGATTAATACTGAATTGAAAGAATTTTGATTATAGATTATAGTATGCAAAATAATATTTAAACAGTTATGGGTTGGACATGCTTTGGTAAATATTCTTGCTATCTAATAGTAATTTTATAAACATATATTAAACAAATCTAACTGCTGACTGTTTTTCTTGCTTTCTATCTACTCAATTATTGCATTAAACCTGTACATAACCTGTATCTTATTTCACACTGAAGTTTGCGTTCACTTTCACTCAAATGCAAGAAGTAAAACTGCAATTTTTATCAATGACTGCTGGCATTTCATTGTTAATGAGGTCACTTGTTTATAGAACAAGGAACACTATATATTTGGATTTTACATAGGATTTTGCCAAAATATTAGATTTTATAGATATCTAATTTTTTTTATCTTATATTCTGTGATAGACAATGAATTTTAATTAAATATTCAACTGTATTCTTGGCATTATAATCGAATGTATCAAGGCCTGACAGAAGTCATTCATGCTCTTAGTGTACATTAGCCATTCTAATATTTTGAGATGGAAGATAATATAACCCTTACTATTTACTATATTAGTCTTGTGCTCTACTGTAGCTTTTTACTTTGGAACGAGTCTTTTTCAGCCTTGCAGAAAACATTAAAAACAAAGATTAATGTAATATAAGATTAGTATCCCAAACTGTCAGTTTCCAGTGCAAAAATAAAATAGTGAAATTTGAAAAAAATATAGAAAATGATTTGAATATGGAAAAAAATTGATGCATTTAGGGGAGGAATGATGTTGAACAAAATTAAATCAACTGGAGATTCTTAAATGGATTTCTTAAATTATGGAGATTAAAATTTAATTTCTGTTTGGAACTTTTTAGCCTGAACTTGTATGCACAAAGAAAACAGGTCTTCATTTGAACTTGAAATACTTGTAAATTTAAATAGTTTCATCAATGTTAGTGAAGTAATTTTAGATAAGCCCAAGACCTGGTTCAAGTTTGGAAAGATGTTTAAATTCAAACTTTGAAAAGTTTGTAAAAGTCATGTAATTGCTTATGATATTCAGTTTCTCAAGCCATTATTAGATGTAGATTGTAAAGCTTTGTGAAAAAAATCTTTTTGCAAATTTTAAAACTTTGAATGCAATGAAGTGATCCATTTCTAGGTCGTCAATGTGAAAAGGGGATGATTGAGACCCTGCCCCCCCCAAAAAAAATTAACTAAGCTACAAATCTGAAGAAACTAGTTAAGATTGGCAAAGTGTATGAGCTGTTTTTAGATATATATATATATATATATATATACACACACACACACATATACACACACTCTTTAATATCCTAAGTTACCTGCAATAGCCTTGTGATTTTGTTTTTGATTGGAGTTATTAGATGGGAAGATAGTATCTTTGCCTTTTTTTTTTTTTTTCTCAGGGCATGAATATTGTAGTTCACAGGTGGCTCTGATGGGTATATGAAATAGTTAATTGTGGATTCAGATACTGGGTTATTTTTTTTTTTTTGTGTGTTCATTTTTGCATAAATGCCCTTGGGAAAGGCATAAATAAATCTTCCTTCCTCCTACCATCTAGGAGTTAAAAAGCAGGATAGATGGCATTCAGTGTTACTATAGTATCTGTCAATTTTCTACTATGTTATGATATATTTATCAACTCTGTTGGATGTATGAAATATGTTACGGTTAAAGACAGTGAATTGGCTATGGATTAAAAATCCTTTTTATTTTTTATACAAAAATAAATCATCAAATAGTGATTTTAATGTTTATAAACTGATTTGATGTCCTTTTTAAAAAAAGATAAACAGGTCATTTATCTTGGTCATTTTCCAGCAATAAATGAGTGCATTGTTATTTATGGCAAGTTGCAAATACCTTAGTAGATCTAATAGTAGCACCCTGCATTCTCTACACTTGGGTGACAGTCTGAGAAGGAAAAACTCTTAATTTAAAACTGAAGACAATGTGGAGCCACACTTTACAAAGAATTACTGGTAATTTTCAGATAATTAAAAGAATCTGGAGTCATAATGGCATAAATTCCTTAGGCAATATGTCAAACATTTTCAAAAGGCCTTGCATCCTGATATAGGCCATATCAGTATCAATGAAGCCTAAAAAATTCCATCTGAACATACTCTGTACCCAAATTAGTAGAAACAAAAGATCTGAGTGCACCAATCAATATTATATAGCAAATAAAGATACATGACAAACCATTCACATTCAATAAGGTCTACATTAAAAAAAAACAAAAAAAAAACAAACTCTTGGGCTGTAGTAACAGTACCTTGCAAAAAGTCTCTATTTTTCCAAGCGTGTCAAAAATAGAAAATAAACAAGTGCCTCTTTTTAAGAAATCCTCCCAAACAATTATTAAATGAAAAATATATACTTTCAGAGTGTATTTGATATGGAGTTTAATTGAATGCATAGTAATGGTAGATATTAATGTCATTTGATAACTTTGTTACTCCAAGCACTAATGATTGAAAGGTCTGCTGTCACCATGATTGTTTTAATTCAGTGTCTCCAAGTAGGGTTTTAAAGTATAACTATAAATTGGATAAATCTTTTTGTGGTTGAATTTTGATTGAAGTCTTATAGACTTGCTCCTTTGTACTTTGAATTTGCTCTTGCTAAAATATTGTTTTGAACTGTTTTCCAATGCTAATAGATTGGAATTAATATTTTTGGTTACATTATAATTTTCATGTTAAGTGACATGTCATTTAATCCAAAGCAGGAAATAATCAGGAGAATCTTTCTGGGGGTTTATTTGTAAGATTTCAGTTTTATTTAATGTAGAAAGTGTACATAGTGGGATTACTGTGATGTTTTAAGCCTACATGTGCATTATATAAAAAAAAAAAAAAATTTGCATCTATGCAAAGGAAATCATGATAAAGATAGTTAACAAAAATATTTGTATAAGAATCTCACTTCACATCTCCAAATTGAGATAAAACTGTTAGCATTAGGTTTGATGTATAGTTGGAAACTTTCTGTTCAGTGCAGTTATTAATGTTATAATGGGCATTTGGTTACAAAGGGAAGGAACAAACACTTTTCAATAACATATTTGTCAATTTGGAATATATACATAATTGTTTCAAATTTGACAATTGTTCATGTGTAGTTGCTGTTGGTCAGAAAAGCAATTGAGTATAAGAGCCAGGAGTTGGCCAGTTTTTTGGTTAGTTGGCTAAGGTCACAGCTGGGGTCAGAGGATAGTTCTGGATGAGATTAACTATTAGTGGGGTTTTGTGTATGCCTTTCATGGTTGTTATTGACACCTGTGATGGGCTGATGCCTGTGTGATTCAGATTTTGAAACCAAATTACCTGGTAAAGCAGGTTAGTCAATCAGTCACTGTGATGGGTTGATTTGTGGTAAGGTGTTTTGATTATGGCAGCAACAATGGGGGATTAGGTATAAATACTGATTGGAGATAAATGAATAGGGTGGTGATGGCAGCAACATGCCTTCTGGTTGGCTGATAGCCTTTTCGGTTTGTTACTGTGACAGTTGTTTACAAGGGGATTTCTGTTAAAATCTTGTCTCCAGTGTCATCTTTTTTAGCATAGACATCTGGCTGACATGTAAAGCAAATTGGCGATAGATCTAATTGCAGCAGAGTATAACACTAAAATGTCTTAATGTCTATTTGCAGTCCTACAGTTCATAAGTAGAATCACTTTGTACACAATATCTGCAATGAAATTTACATAATCTCTTGTTGGAATTTATACTTCTCAGAGGCTTGTTTTTTTTTTTTTTTTTTTTTTTTTTTTTTTTTTTTTTTTTTTTAGTGTTTAAGCATTTAAAACAGTTGCTTGGTCTTTATATAATAGAACTTCTGGCAGAAAATTCCTTTACATTAATAATTTTAAAATATAAAACTAAACTTGTTTTGTGTAGCTGCAAAGAATTTTTCCATGTTTTGTGGTATTTTATCAGTTATTGACAGATTTTCAAAATTCTTGCTGGTGCTTACTTATAGCTCTTTCAACGTCAAAACAGTTACTCCGTATTCTTAGGGTGATTTTAGTAATTTAATGCTAATATTTTTAAATTTAGAACTACAAGGCAAGCTAGCTGGTTTTAGTTTAAAAAAAATCTTTGATCTATTAATAGAATCAAATAAAATTTTTTTGGAGTGGGGATGCTTATTGCACACAGTTGATGTTTTCAACCTTTTAATATCAATACTTTTGTAATGACTAATTTTGTAAAGTCTGTTTAGAATCCCAATCTGATGGGGATAGCCTGTATACAAATGGATCTTTATACTTATCAGGAAGAGATAGTTGAAATTTCTAGGGTGCATAATGAAGAAAGGACTTGGAAAACTTTGTTCATGGGACATATTAAGAAAGCCAGGATAACTTACCTGGTGAGTTTCAGTGAATGGATGTCAGCAGTTTGGTAGAAATGGCAAATTTATTAAAAGCTATGAGACAGGAAATTTTGGAGAGCCATGGTCACCATGTCCTGAAGGGACACATGAATTTCAGCAAACATGGAGAAACATTCCCACAATATAACTCCTCAAAAATTTTTTCTAATACAATTAGAACTAATGTAATATTTATCATTTACCAATTAAAAAATAAATGATTAACAATTTAATAAACATTTACTAAATTAAAATGTTAACCAAGCATATTCCAATAAATATTGGTGTATGTAAAGAATGTTTTTTTTTTTTTTTTTTTTTTTTTTTTGTCAATTCTCAAAAAACAAAGGTATTACCTTTCATAAGTTTAGGTTTTATTCCTATTCTAATCATTGCTAAAAAAAAAAATTAAAACAAACATTGCTAAAGAGTTTCTTAAAGTGTGTGTGTGTGTGTGGGGGGGGGCATCTCTTCTCCTCCAAACACACACGTCTTATTGTGGGCACATACCTAGTAATCCTGGGTAGTGCTATAACTTTTGTTGCCAAGCAACTTGTTTTGCTTAAAAAAAAAAATTAGTTATTTGAAAATACAATTAATCCGCTTTTGTCGGTTCTTGATTTGCTTCATCACCTGACTGCAAATTTAACTCGTAGCTTTCTTACTATAAAATGATGTCTGAAGATGTCTAGCAAACTTTCAACTCCTTCAGAAATCCGATGCTATAAATTCTCAGTTATAACTGAATTGATTTCAACTTTTTAGTTGAACTTCAGTGTAAATGTTAATAGGAATTAAAAAGATTGATCTAATATAAATATTGTCTTGAGTTAACTACAACATACCATGATTTTATTGTGAATGGCTACTGCTGTATATTTAAGTGAATTTGCACATATTTAAAATCTTATTTTATTCTAAACAAAGCTAACTACATGATTTTTGATGTCTCTTATCTGCTTTTAAGGCTTGGTTCTCAACAGATCATTAGGTTTCACAATTGAAAGTTTCAGTAAAATACCCTCTAGACATCTTTGCATCTCTTATTAGGCTATATTTGAATGTCGTTTACTTTCTGCTAAACTAGAATATATTGCTTTACTAGCTGATCCAGGGATTGATCTCACAACCACTAGATGACAGCAACATTTGAGGAACCAAAGCTCATATCATGTTACTGACCCAAAGGATGTTGGAGGTATATCTGTTCTAGTTTCAATAAATCCTCACCATGGGTTTGTACAGCTTTTCATCTTTAATTTTTGAAATGAGGACTACAAATATGTTATGAGTTATTTGAACTTTTCTCGTCATTGATAAAGATGTTATTGAATTAATGTTGTGCTATATATATATATATATATATGCATGCTTTAAACCTAAAAGGCAAGATTTTCAAAAATTGAATATATTTTTGTAGTTTGGTGCCAGAAATTGATCTCGTGTAATCCATACTTAATCTACTGTTGAATCTTGGCACTCTTACTGACCAGACTTTTCGTTGCTTATCTTTTGTGACTGAGGACTTGAAAAAAAAACGTACATCAAGCAACTGAATGTATTACTTTACAAATAAAGGGTATTTTAATTGTTTTAGTGGTGTATTTACCCACTTCATTTTCTACTTTATTATATGAAACTGGAATGTTACTTGGTCTCTTTATTCAACTCGTTATGACTAAAACATTCACTGTAGAGATGACATCACTCCTGAAGGTTGTACTATACTGGGACATCACTTTGCCTCTTAAACTTACTTTAGTTGTCTTTGTGTGTGTGTGTGTGTGTGTGAGATATATATATATATATATATATATATATATATATATATATATATATATATATATATTAATCATTTTGAATTGTTTGCTCCCAAGGGTTTAAGAATTTCTAATTTAGAACTTCCTAGAGTCATTTGAAATAAGTCATCAGTTCAACAATTGGGATGGTACTTTAGTCCTTGAGAAATTTAATTTGGGGTTAATATATATATATATATATATATATATATATATGCATAAAAATTCATACATTTATCAACCATACATAGCAGATGAATCTGTTAAAACTCTTCAGCTAAATGTTTGAAATTGAAACAAATTCTGTGGCTTGCAATTGTTAATTTGGTGAACCCCTCCTGTATAAAAATTTTAAAATATTTGTATCATATTAACGATACTGAAAAATTAAGCTAAGCTTCTGGATTTGGGTACATTCTTCCAGCATATAAACGGATTAGAATTTGATCTTTTTCCTGTTATGTTTAATTTTCAATTCCAAACACAACAGAACCATTTTTTTGTGACAAGTTATCTACCTGGTGATCGGTATACTGTCAAACTCAAACTTGGTTTTATCAAATTCATGTTACTTTGACACTTTATTCATGAATTTGTCCATTTCTAGAATCCCATAAAAATTACAAATTTTTACTGGGCTTCGACTTAATTTTCCAAACTTGCAATATTAATCTACTTCACTTAGTTGTAATAAAGAGTAGGCTTTTTGACTTTATCACATATTCTGAGCTATGTTAATTGTAATGTAACAGCTGTTAAGAATTGGATGCTATGATTGAATTTAAACTTTCCATTTTTTATTTTTGAAAATGGACTTAACAATCAAATAGTTAAAAACATGTATATAGTTGCATTGGTATAATAGTTTAAAAGGAAACTAGCATCCTCTTTTTGTTACTAGATATTTAAGCAGCATGATTACCATCTTGTCCACTATGGTTGATAGGAACTTGTGGTTTTCTATCTGCTGCAAATGATAGAAATTTTTGTACCATTTAACCTTAAAATACTACCGTTTAAGGAATGTTAGAATCTCAATTTTAAACTAAAGTTGCACAAGCTGAAACCATTATAAAATATTTTCTCAGTACTGTAGGAGTTGTTCCACTGTAGGTATGTTTAAAAAAATTCCACCCAATTTTCTTAATCCAGTTTTAAGCTGAATGATAACCAATAAAGTACATAAGGAAATGTTAGTAGCTGTCACTTCAATTTTCATAAATGTTGGTGTCCTAAATTATGTTTAGTCACATGTTGCTGCACAATGTTATTTGACCTTCAACATAGTGTCATTTTATTAAAAGCTTAAAATAAGTTTTTTTTAATTTCTTGGCATTTACACTTTGACTAACCATTGAAATAAGCTTAATACAATATTACTGATTAAGTCTGACAATTAAGACAAAATCTAGGTTCTTATTTTAAAAAAATGTGTACTTTAAAATGCCATTTTTTTTTTTTTTTTTTTTTTTTTTTTTTTTTTTTTTAAATTATAAATTCATACAATGGCTGCATCATCTATATCTACAACAAAGCCTTCATTTGATGACCCTTGGTTGCGATAGTTTCAAATGTACAGCATAATTGCCACTAATCTAGCAGTGCTTTTGTGATACCACCAGCCTGTGTTCTCCATACCAAGTGACTTCTAGCGGGGGGGGGGGAGGCAAACATTGAAACTTGGAGCAGGAACAACTGTGTGATAGTGCTGTATTTATATAAATGCTGATTCTGTTTTGGTCTTCGAGCTTTATAGATTTCCTCTTTTCTCTAACATGTATCCAGTTGATTTTCTCTTCAAAAGGAACTGTTAATTCACAAACTTTTTAAAACTGATATGGATGCTGGGTAGTTAATGTTATCTTGGCTGGGAACTCTACTGTTTTCTAGGTTTACTGTAACTGACCAGAGTCCATATAATGTAAAATAACACTGAAAATGATAAAGATTTGTTTACACTTTTTTCCCCAAACCCACTTACCTTTTATTATTTTAATGAAATTTGATTTTGGTAATAGAACTTTTATAGGCAACTTCACACCTTAGATTTGTAGCTTCTGCTACCTCTAACATCTGTTTGTCTCCTTGTGGTATACATTGCAAAGAAATGCTCATAATCAACAAGTATGTTTAAGGCTAGCAGTTTTCTCAATGTATTGCAATATGTGGTACCAGCCAAATTCTACAGCTCCAGTTTGTCTTTTATATAGAACTATGATCAATTGTAGGTTCATCTGTCTGGTGTCACTTTGTAAATCTTTCACCTTGATTTTTCTCTCTTCCTATCTTAGCCATGCACTCTTGTTTTGAATGGTCGACTTGTAGTGAAACTCTTGTTCTTGTCTCATTTTTATTTCTTGTTTCCTTTGAACACCTTTGCCAGTTATCAGTGCTGGTCATATCTTTCATTTAGAAAGGGGAATCTTTGATCTTTAATCAAGCATTTTAATTCTGGTCTGTTAGTACAGATGGATAGGTCCTTTTTGATAGTGTCTTAATCTTCATGGGATTTTTGGTAGTTTGATCTCTTTTTAAAGAGTTAGGCATTCCAGTCAATTTTTGAAATACCTACAAAGCATTCTATTTCTTCAACCTTTTGTAAAGAACATCTTGTAAATGTAGCATCCATGCTAACCTAGGGATTAAACTGAAATTATGCATATCACAGCTTGTCCTTGGCAATGTTATACTTATGAATATAAAGCATCTTTCTCTCAGCTGTTTCATCTCTCCAGTGATAGGGATCAGTGAGTGGAAGGGAGTAATGACAGAGGCTCTTAATTCTTTTGCAAACAGGATCTCATTTCCATTTATAGAAAACTATATTTCCTTCAACACTCTCTCAAATTGTGATATATGGAAGGCTTAATTCTTGTGCTTGCTCAGATGAAAAGGTTCATGCTCGAACTTTGAAAGTGTTTATATTGTAAGTGTTGGAACAGTATCCGTTTTAACTTGATATATTGTCCTTTGCAATACACTTTCCATTACAAGACTAAAAATAAGATTATACAATCCATCATATCAATACTTGGGTGGGGTTTTTTTTTTGGTTTTTTTTTCTCTCCTGTTTGGTGATATAATTTGGATTTGAAATGTAATTGAAGTATGTTGATAGACTTCCAATATTCTATGGAGTCCTGGAAAAAACATTTGGGAGTTGAGGGAAAGTTAAAAGAATGGTTAATGGGGTGGTAATTGAATTAATCAAAAACTGCTTTAGAAACGTCTCGAGGAAAAGACGAGTGATAAAGAACAGATAAAGGAAAGATTTTTGCCATTTCATGAGCAGATGTTGCAAAGAAATGTGGCAAAAAAGGTGAGGCTGGCTTTGATTAAAAATAACAGGTTCTTAATTTAGAAAAATGCATTCTAAATGTGCAATTCCAGTGAAGAGATGGTTGTTTCCCCACTTGACTCTTAGGCTACATTTTCTATATATTAGAAACTTTCTCCCTCTTGAAATTACTCAATACTTCTGCCTCATGAAGAAAACTATGCAATAAATATGGATGTAGGATATTGTATAAAAGGATCTTCTATTGTTACATGCAATTGTTTTCTTTTTTCAAAATGTATCCTAGACTTTTCTAAAATGTAAAATTTGGTGTTGGAGGGGTTGTGGAGACAAATGAGAAACTCCTGCTTTCATTTCTTTTGTTTGATATTCCATTCTTGAGAAAACATTGGTCTATTATAAATTGAATTTATTCAAGTTGGTTGACTGCTAAATAGGGAAAAAAATTTATTCTAGATTTATTTTGATTCTAATTTTAAACATTTTTTTTTTTTTTTTTTTTTTTTTGAGGGGGGGGTGCTTAAAGTAGAACCTATATATAAAATGTAATCAAAAACTTGGTTTAAATAGGCAAGAAATGCTGGTTGTCAAATTTACTGACTCGGCTACAAGATTTGTCATTGCAGTGCCAGATGATTATCAATATTTAAGTTATGGGGAGAAAATAAATAAAAAAATCACTGTTTTGCTGCTCTCAGCTAACAAACCTTATCCAAAGAATATTTTATGTACTTTATCATTAATATTAAATGCCACTCAAGGAAAAACAATTGTTTATTTTTGTATAATACCTTTTTGATAGGGATTGAGGAAGTCCTGTCTGACATGTGTATAAATTCTAATAGGAAACATTAACTGCAATATTATATTGTATTAAAAACCATTCACCTATTGTGGGTATTCACAAATTTTGATGAATGTTTATATATATATATATATATATATATATATATATATATATTCCTTACCCACTAACAATATTAGCAGACTCGTGTGAGTCTGGGCAAAAGTAAGACAGGATATGGAATTAAACAATTAAATATATTGATAGGACATTTTACAAAAAAATGAGATGTCTGTAGCTGAGGTACTTGCATGTTGTTGTGAGCGAAAAGAAATCATCTTTTTGCTATGTAAGTTATCAGGGAAAGATATTCTTTTAAATCTTGTACCACCTGTAATTGTCAGTGGATGCAGTAATTCAAAATCTTGCCACTGATTATCAGGAGGTGGGAATCCAACACTCCGGTCATACAAATGTGATTACATAGCTTTAGTTGCAAATTTGAGCTTGGTTCAGCTTACTTGACATACTCTCTCGTTTGTGACTGTGTGTGATTGTGACTGTGTGTGTGATTGTGACTGTGTGTGTGATTGTGACTGTGTGTGTGATTGTGACTGTGTGTGTGATTGTGACTGTGTGTGTGATTGTGACTGTGTGTGTGATTGTGACTGTGTGTGTGATTGTGACTGTGTGTGTGATTGTGACTGTGTGTGTGATTGTGACTGTGTGTGTGATTGTGACTGTGTGTGTGATTGTGACTGTGTGTGTGATTGTGACTGTGTGTGTGATTGTGACTGTGTGTGTGATTGTGACTGTGTGTGATTGTGACTGTGTGTGTGATTGTGACTGTGTGTGTGATTGTGACTGTGTGTGTGATTGTGACTGTGTGTGTGATTGTGACTGTGTGTGTGATTGTGACTGTGTGTGTGATTGTGACTGTGTGTGTGATTGTGACTGTGTGTGTGACTGTGACTGTGATTGTGACTGTGTGTGTGACTGTGACTGTGATTGTGACTGTGTGTGTGACTGTGACTGTGATTGTGACTGTGTGTGTGACTGTGACTGTGATTGTGACTGTGTGTGTGACTGTGACTGTGATTGTGACTGTGTGTGTGACTGTGACTGTGATTGTGACTGTGTGTGTGACTGTGATTGTGACTGTGTGTGTGACTGTGTGTGTGACTGTGTGTGTGACTGTGTGTGTGACTGTGTTTGTTTGTGATTTTGTGTGATTGATTACTACCCTTGAGTTCGCTACTGTATATTCAGATCTAACAAAAGAAGGAATGAACATACTTCTTAGTGCAAAAAAAAAATCTGTTCTCATTCATAATTGGGAGCAATGGATTAAAAAAACACTATTTTGACATCACCATGGGATCTTTTGACTCTACAATCTTTGGACCTTGTTGGCCTATTTATACTATACAGCCACCGTGAATTAGATATTAAAGCCATTGGGCTCATGGTAGTGATAAGTTCCACAAATCTTAAAATAGATAAAATTAGAAAGATAATATATAGTGAATTCAGAAAACTAAATTTAAAAACTAGTCGATACTAAATTGAAAAGGCTAAACTTCCTCAACATAACTCTAGACTTAATGAACATATACCTGCCTTACAGGAAACCTAACGCTAACCCCTTGTATGTAAACCCTAGGTCAAACCACCCTCCATCTACAATTAAGCATATACCCTCATCGATAGAGGAAAGAATCAGCATGAAATCCGCTAATGAAGAAATATTCCAACATAGTTTTTATAACACCACTCTAAAAAATAGTGGACAAAAAAAACGCTAACCTCAATTATAGAAACAATTGCACTATACTAACCAAAAGAAAAACAGGAAAAGAAAAATAATTTGGTATACCCCTCTGTTCAACCAAATAGTATTAAGCTAGGACAAAAATTCCTAGCTTTAATTGAAAAGCACTTTTCTACTAATAGCAGACTTGGCAAGATCTTTAATAAAAACACCTTAAAATTAAGCTGCAAATCTAGAAAGAATCATAAAAAATATAATACTGGAAAAATATGCCTGCCAAAATAGTATTGATAAAAACCTTAAAGTAAAATTAGACAAAAATAATGAAAAATTATGTGATTGTAGAAACCCTGAAGACTGCCCGTTGGAAAATAAATGCCTCATAAAATCCATAGTATACCAATGCACTCTCTCATCCATTGAGTCCTAACACAGATAGGATATACATTGGGTCAACAAAGAATGAATTTAAAATTAGATGGAGACAAAACAAAAGCTCCTTCAATAATATTAGAAATAGAAATCTGACATCTCTATCCAAATATTTTTGGCATTTAAAAGAAATGAATAAAACACCAAAAGGAAAATGGAAAATAATAAATAGAACAAGAACTTGTAAAACCTGGGATGACCCATGACCTTTATGCCTACATGAAAAACTACACATTAAATTTCTAAAAAAAAAAAAAAAAAGAAAATTTATTAGACATGAGTTAACTGTTTTTGCCGACATCAACAAATTTTCGCATTAAATAATTAGCTTAAAAATTTTTAAATTTCATAGTCTATTAAAAGGTTTAAAAGCTTAACCCAATCATAAGATAAAAAAACCTTTATGAAGTCAAAAAACATTGTAGTTCAATACAATGCATTTATATACAAACAACCCTTTTAAGGGTGGAAAAAATCTTTAGGCACTTAACGTAAAAATAATGCCAATAACTCTGTCGCTGAAACAGGCTAGACAATATGCGTATAATGAATGTCATCATTCACTTTAAAATACACCCCCCCCGACCCCCCCCCCCCGACCCCCCCGACCCCCCCCCCCCCCCCGGACCCTACCTTGACGGTCATACTAAGTAACAACTGGATAACTTTGTGCCAAAACTTTTCATGTTATGGATGTGCACATAAGCCTCTCAATACTTATATGAAATAAAGTTGTATTGAGTCAGGAAATGGAAGACAATTGGTATAAAGCTAAACTAGTTGGTAGCCATTGTCAACTTCTGCTAATGTAGCATTCTAAAAAGAATTTAACCAGTATATTTAATTTTAATGATACTCCGAAATTAGTGAATAGGAACTGAAACAATTTGATAGATTAATTTTAGAACTAAAAACATTGGTTAGTTTAGTTCTAGATTTAAATCATTTTTTTGCTATTTTGGCAAGAAAGATTTCTCATTTCATGAATTTCATAAAATGAAAATGTTTGTTTTGAATACATGCATTTGCTTGTCTGTCTTTTGCAGTCCAAACAAATTGGAGAATTTCAACATTAGACTGTTGGACACTTCCCAGAAAAAGAACTGGAAGAGTCGGTTGTTGGGTCTTTAATTGTGTAGATAATTGGTTAATGTTTCTTCTAGTTAGTATTTAATTAGTTGTTTGTGTTATTGCCTTAAGGTAGCACTGAAACTTAGATTTTAGTGCACAAGATTTATGCATGTGCACATCTGTAGCAATCAAACCATAAAAATATTGCAATACATATATTGTTTTGAATTTTTCATTTTAATTTAAGAAAAAGCAGCTACAGGTCAGACCAATTGTATGTCTTCTGTATTATCTCCAAATTATGCCTGTGATACAAGTGTCTAATTACTAGAGATAATCAAACTTAACGAGGAGCTTACAGTTGTTTCTAATTTTCTGGAGTGGAGCCAATGCTCAAGCTTGTCTCAAGGCATACACACACACACACACACACACACAGTGAATCATAACTTTTGACCTTGTTTTTATATTCAAGGAAATTCTCTTTGAGGATTTGTGTTGATTCCTTAATCCTTCTCTGTATTGCATGAATGATCTTGTTTTAATATGCATTAAAGATTAAATTTTACTTTTAAGTTTAATGTTTGCTCTATGTTGGTATATTTAAAGCAGGAAATTTTTATCTCAAAGCATGGGTGGGCTGCTTTAAAATTTACATTTTAAGGATATTTAGAATTTACAAGTATATAGCTTCACACTTAGCTTTTAGTCTTTCAGAAATTTGAAAACTGACTTTTAAAATTTTTATATAGCTCTAATTTTCAGTATTATCTGGTATTCTACCAGACTAAAATGTAATTAAAAACTTCAGTTTCAATTAAATTTTTCCAGGTTCTTTTTCAATAATGAAAACCTTAAAAATGAAATCTGGATTTTTTTCCCTTTTCCTAAAGTCAGAAAATATCATTTTAAAATTTTAAAAATCAATTTTAATGACTTAAAATTCCATTTGAAATTTTAAGGTACTTCAAATATTGAGTTAAAGTAAAATCCAACTGATAGCAGGGATGGGCCTTTGAAATAAAATGTCCAAAATGTCTTTTTTTTTTTTTTTATTTAATGTGAGCAAATTTATTTCAAATGAAACTGGTTTTAATAAAACAAAACTGGTTTAATTAAATTTGAGCAATTACTTTACAAGACTTTGTCTTCTAATTTCATGCCAAGTTGTGATGAATCATTTAGCTTTGCAAGCTTGACTTCACACTGCATGCATTTTAACTTTTTTCAAACTTTGTTTCTGTTTGTGTGTGTGTGTGTATATATATATATATATATATATATATATATATATATATATTAGTTACACATGCACACCTTTTCTTTTTACTCATTGTCTTTTTTACAAATATATTATATCTGAAACTTTACATATATAAAAGAAAGTAAATGGATTTTTATTAATTCGACAAAGAAATTGCACTCTGGCAGGATTTGAACTTGCGACCTCTGGCCAGAGGGAACTACCATTAGACCTGGGCTACAGAGAACCACTCTATCAGGCAAGGCTAAAATTGTCTTTAAGTGAAACTTCTCTTATCATAGATCTATTTTAAATATTTTATATCTGCAGTTTTGTATCCCAACATAAAAGTAATTAAAGTAATGAAAAAAATTCTCAGATTAACAACTTTTTTTATTACTGAAAAATCCTTAACTATTTCAGAAGTCCTAAGCTAAATCAGTAATTAGTGTATTTTTTCAGTTGCTTTGCTTTGTTCATGAAAAGATTTTGCTATAAACTTCAAATAAAGTTTCCAGCAATATTTGCAAAGGTCTTAGCTACAAAGAACTCCTAAAATAATGATTCTAGCCATCAACAGATCTGAAATTCTTGGAAAATAGAAATCTACATAATAGTTATGCATACATATGGCTTTTTAAAATTTTTCTTTTTTCTTTTTAGTGCATCTAAATTTTAAGACAAAATTTGGGACTGTATATGGTGAATTTTTTTTTTTTTTTTTTTTTTTTTTTTTTTTGTATGAATGCTATAGTGACTTTTTAAGTGACCTGTAAAAGGTTTCTATTCACTATTAAAAGAAAAAAATATCCTGTGAATGACAAAACGCCTTTATTGAAATCCACAATCTGTATGGCGTTTTGCGTATATTTCTATAAGCATCTTTCATTCATTTTTGGTAATATCCAGTTTCATTCTAAAAATATCTACTTGTATAAAACTGGAGAAAATGCTTTCTTTATACTGAATTGTTAGCAAATTACAGAAGGTTCTCTGGTTACATTCAACCCAATGTACAGCATTTTGTGGTTATGGCACCATCTCCCATAATGGGTTCACATGGTACTATGAGGAAAACAGTGTTTCTTGACTGGCTCTATACCATGTTGGACTGTGCCACATTCACTATTTCTCATTTGTCAGTTTTGGGCAACTTTTTGCCCTTCATTATGACCTCCCGAGTGTAAGGCACTCGGGTGCTTATGTGAGTTCTGACCTATGCTTAAAAGCTGGTTATGTTGCAACATAGGAATGAACTTTTGTAAGTGGAGGACCCCCTGCACTTTATAACAATTCTCTTGACTTTATACAATCTTCAGGTAAGTTTTGTTTGTATAGGTTACTTTTAGATTTCCTATTTTAACAAATCCCCAATATGAACATTTAAAAAATTATAAACCAAAACAAATCTTTTTAAAAAAAAAATCTTAATCTCCTGATATTCTATAAATTACAGGAATAATAGAATTCATTTAAAATCTGAAAGTAGCATAAAGAATGTAATATTTTGTAATTATGAAACAATTTAGTTTCACCAAAATTAGACCATTTTCCATTTTGTTAGTAAAAGTTTTACTCCTCCTCTCATTCCAACACTAATCTTGTCAGAATTGAAAATAATACCTTCATTAAATTTAATTTTCAGTAAATGTTTTAATGAATTTTTTCTATTTTCTTTGAGGATAAATCATCACTTTACATTTATACCACTTGTTGAGTGCATTTGTTTTATTTCTGATGAAAAACATTTTTCCTCTGCAAGCTTTTTGCTTTTTGACTGGTTTATTCTGACACTTTATAATTACCTGTTTCTTTTATCTACATTCTTTTTCATTTTCCTCATATTTTTAAATTATAAACTTTGATATAATTTTAATTTTTTTTTTTTTTGTTCTGTTTCTGGTTTAGATGCTGATAATGTCACAAATACATTGTCATTACCATCAGTTACAACACATGCATCAACGTCAACAAAGCCGTCTACTGTCACCAGTAGCAGCCCTACTGTTCCTCCTAACGCCACCACCACCACCACCACATCTTCTACCACCGCATCTTCTACCACCGCATCTACCACCACATCTTCTACTACCACATCTTCTACTACCACAGAACAAAGCAACTCTACATCCCCCAGTAGAACCACTTCGCATGTGTTGACCACAATTTCCACCTCTTCCACTGCGGCTGCTCCAACTACTCCTGCTCCAACTACTCCTCCACAACACTTTGATGCAGCATCCTTTATTGGTGGAATCATCCTTTGTGCCGGAGTGATTGCCATTGTGTTCTTTGGGTGTAAATTCTACAAGGCCAGGCAAGAGAGAAATTATCACACTTTGTAGAAAGATTTAAAAAAAAATAAAAAAATAAAAAAAATAAAATAAAAATGTCTAGAAAGAAAAGACTTTACAATTTAAACATTTTGCCTTGATTAAAAAAAAAAAAGTTAATTTCTCTTTATTTTCATTTTTGTCTTTTTTTTTTTTTTTGTCTCTCTCTCTCTCCACCCCCCCCCCCATTGATTTTAGTTTTATATTCTGTTTTGCAAAAAAATTTTTTCTCTAATTCTTTTCCTTTAAATAAAATTTCTAAAATTGTTGGGTCGGGTGGGGATGAGGCAGAAAAGTTTTTATAATAAATCTTCACATGTTGGTCAAAATGGTTATAAATATTGGTCATGATTTCTTTTTAGCCTAACTCTAAGAAAGTTAGATCTTGCTTCCTTTGCTGAATGGCTTAAGTGAAAACATTTTGACAAATCTGAATATTTAGTTATTTCCTAATGTCTTGATTTAAAAAAAAACAAAAAAAAACCTTGTACTATTTCTGAACTAGCAGAGAAATTGCTTAATTACTCTCCCCACCGCGTGTAACTTTTTTTTTTTTTTTAATCCCTGGCCATTCAACTTATGATAGTCGTCAGTGTCTTTTATTCATTGATAGCTGCAGAGTTTTAAGCATAGACTTGAACCCAGATATCTTTTGATTTAATTGACTTCTCATTGTCTTTAATTCTTTCTTTGTCTTCAATATTTCATCAATCCTTCCAGATAGTAAATAATTTCTATACCTGCCTCTACCTGACACTTCCTATTTTTGAGAAGCTCTATCGTTGAATCACATTTGGTGGTGCTACAATTTTGCTATGGCCAAAGATCAATGAAAAAAGCCTTTGGCATTTGTAGAAGCATTTGATGGAATATGATGGATCAATGGTAGCTGTTATCTTCTCACTCTCTAACAGATTTTTTTAAGGGATAACTCTCCAAATATTGTATTCTTCATCTTCTGGTTATGGCCAGACTGATTACAGATCTCCCTCCCCACCGTTATTAAACTGCTGTTAATCAGTTGTGCATTCTTTGATTTTTATCAATGGATAATCAGATGGTGACTTTTTTTTCTTTCATCACAGTTGCTTATTTAGTTGAACTTGATACTGTTTGAGGTTTTTTCATTTCTTTTTTTTTTTTTTTTAATACCTCATTGAACTCTAATCCCTGCCTCTCCCAATTATCCAGTTTCCTTCAATATTTTTTTCAAAAAAACAAATGGGATGCAGATTGGGACCACAGGGACCTAAATTCCCTGATTAAATTTAGTAATTACTTTAAAAATTGTTACTTGTAAATAGAGGTTTATTTTACAGTTGTTTCCATTCCTTTCTCCCATCCTGCCACGGCTTTAAAAAAAAAACAAAAAAAAAAAATGGTTAGAATATTTAAAATGAAAGCCATAAATGCAACTAAATATTTTTTTGCCTCTTTCTCTAAAAACAAAATCTTGTTTGTTGTGGGTTACTGTCCCCCCCCCTTTTAATGTCTCACTCTGATCTTTGGCTCTAGGCTTGTTTTATTCTTTACCTTATCTTTAAAGGATGTTCATTTATTTTTGGTTTGTATGTTTGTTGAAAAATTGATCTTCCAGCTGCCTGCAACTTGTAAAAAAAAAAAAAAAAATCTTGAAACGGCATAAAGTGAAGATTACATTTTTAAAATATTTGGCTTTTATTTTCAATTGGTTGGAAATTTTTGTGTTGTGAAGAGTTGGAATTGCAAATATATGTAAAAGTTAAATCTACTGCAACAACCTTTTGACCTTTTTTTTTTTTTTTTTATGGAGAATGAACAGTTTAAAATGTATTTTGAAAATCTTTGAGCTTCTGAAACATTCACTTATCTTTGATAACCGATTTTGTTAAATCCCTTTTTAAAAAAGTTAAGTTTTTTTTTTTTTTTTCTAGTTTTCTCATTTCAACATTTTCATTTCTTTGTAACAAGTTCTCAATCAACTCTTGTGTGTGTGTGTATATATATATATATATATATATATATATATATATACACACACACACACACACACACACACACACAGTCTTTTCTTGAAGGGAGTGGCACACCCACAAATCTTCCTAGAACGGTTGTCAGTATTAAACAATTTTCAGAAATTTTCGACTTATTAAATATTCTATTGTCTAAATTTTTAGATGGCAAAAATTGTTAATGTTTACATTTCCCCTGCCCCCCAAAGCACAAACTTTATATATTTGCCACTTTTACTCACAATATTACCTTATTTAAGCAGCCTGGAGAAGAAAAATGGCAAGATTTGAATTTCACCTGTTTGGTCTCTGAATGTTCAAATTGAATTGTCAGAAGCTTGTGTATTTCTGACCTGTACTGCTTAACCCATTAAATCTGACAGGAACTGTAGTCATTTTCAATTAATAGGTTTGAATTGTGGAATTATGAATTTAATAAGTTGAAAGATTGGTTAAAATGGGAATATTTCTGGAGTAAAATTTGTTGGGAATGTATTAATCTTTTTGTAATATTTTCTGAAACCAAATTAGATTTAATCAAACTTGACATATCTATAGTTTGTTGCTTTGTTTTTTTTTCTTCCTACCCCACTAATATTATAAGTATATTTTTGATAAACTATAAATAAAAACTTTTAGTGATTTAATTTTGGCAAATTAAGTGTCTGTTATGTGTATTTCTTTTTTCACTTGGGTCCAAGTGAACAGGATTTTATGTTTTAAGCCTCATTATGACTTGACTGCATTCAAGTGCCATTCTCTTCTGGAATCGGACAAGGACACTGACTTTCTATAACATTGCTTCTTAACTATCTGGGTTGATCCAATTAATGTTTGTTAATGGGAAATGTACATTGTCTTTTGGGACAAAGCAAGTTTACTTTAATATTCTCAAACTTTGATTAAATAGAATTGGTGTTTCAACATCGCATGGCTGTCAGCTGGCATCCACTTATGATTTCTGCTTGAGTTTTGCATGTTAAAAAAAAAAAAAAAAAAAAAAAAATGAAACCCTCCTCCCCTTTTTTGTTTTGTTTTAATGGAGCATATTTTGTTTTTATTTTTTATTTATCTTATAAAAGAAATTGTACTGTTTGTACAAATTAGTTTTTTTTTTTTTTTTTTTTTTTTTTTCTTTCTCTCTCTTTCTCTCATTCCAGGACCAGCCCGACATTTGCCCGTTACTGATTTTGTCTAGCTACACATAGCCACACTGACTGCAGCAACGGTTAATGGCATGCCACTACATGTGCGTCTATGTGCATATGCTTTCTGCATATGCAACTGTAGAGTAAGCCTAAATCAATCAGCAACATTCCAACTTAGCTTTCTGTGCTTGTCCTACACTCACTAATTCTGGCTTTGTTAACAGGGTTTTCAGAAAAATGACTTTACCTATACAATGTTTTGCTTTTAATAGACTATAGTTCTTGCCAAATGTAAATTCATTCGTTCTAAGTATGTCTACAGTTTGGTAATTCATATTCAAAACTTTGGACAAATGAATTCCTTTGTTACATTTTGGCTAACTCCTTGCACAGCTTTCTTCAGTTGAATAATTTGTAAGTTTTTTAGTTTTTTTTAATGATACACTTTCTATGAACACAGGAATTCATTTGTCTGAACATAATGCCTTCCACTTTTTTTAAGTTTATAAAAACTTTGGTCATGATCTGATTTTTGGACTTCTGTAATGCTGTCTCTCCAGATTTACTGTTTGTCTATTTGGGTGTGCATGGCTGTGTAGCAAGGAAGGGAATCAACACTAGAATTGCAGCTTGCGATGAGATGTAACTGTCTGAAGAGGCTATAAACAACTCTGTACTGTTAAATTCTTGTAAATTATTTTGACAGGGATTGTTGGCTTTCAAATTTGTTTGCATGAGGTAAAATGTTTGGTGTGGACTTTCCTACAAAAGATCACCTTCCCAATTTGTATTTTATTTATGCCAATGTCATTCTATGCCCAACTTTAATTGTTCTTTGCCAAGAGGTTTTAACTTTTAAATAAATGTTCAGTAGCAGTGAAAAGTTTTAGTCCCTTCCCCATGCTTTTTTTTTTTTTTTTTTTTTTTTTTTTTCTTTTTTGTCAATAGTTCAGCCTTTTGTGTTTTTTTTTTTTGTATTTTTTGTTTTGTTTTTTCTTCATAGAGCTTATTAAATTTCAGTTGAAGATGGTAACATTTGAGATCTCATCTGTTTTACAAACTATGGTAATTTCTAAATAGAAAAAAAAGTTAATGGCCGTCCACTTGTTTGTTTTGTACTACATATTTTAGTCACCCTGTTGCAAAGGTTATAAGGTAGGCAATCCTCTCTAAAATGGAATTGTTCTTACAAAACCTTCCTCTGTAATGCTGAAGCCAGAAAGTAATGAGAAAAAGATCTGCATCTTTTTATTGATCTCTATTCTTGTCGAATAACAAGGGGGGGGTCTCAATTGTGCCATTTGCAGCAGTTCTGAAATTCTTTTGTTTCTTTCTGAGTCTCTGACCTTTTAAAGACATTTCCTTTGATCAAAAAGTTTTATCGCTTTTTTGACCCCCATTTTTTTCTTTCTCTCTTTCTTTCCAGTCTAGAAGAGACATGAGTCTTGTTCGAATCCCCGCCCTGGGTCTGTTGGCCAATTGTTGGAGTAAACTGGACATATGGGGTAGCTCCACTCAGCTTAGAATACGGAAACTAAGGACAGGAGAGAGGGAGAGAGAGAGAAAAAAAACGGCAAAGGCACTGAGTAAACCAGGGAAAAATAGTTTTGTTTTTGATATTTTTTTTCTTCCTCTTTAAAATCCTGAAATTTTTGTGTCCAAATTGTTAAATGTCTTGGGTCCTTCTACCTGGTGATGGTGTTTGACCAAATTGCTCCTTTTTATGGTATTTCAGTCAACAGCAAAAAGCCAGATCGGAAGAAGGCAATTGTCGTTTTTATTTGTTCAAATTTGTAGACTGTACAGGAGAGCTCACTTAAAAAGAATTTAATTTTGGTCTGTCAGTTTATCTTGGACATTTAAAACTTTTTTTTAATATTCTTAAATGTCTAGTTTTGTGCCTTGCTCCATATTATAGAAAAACAAAACAATAAATAAAAAAAATAAAAAAAACTTGTCAATATTGTTGGTATTATTCTTCACAATGTTGGCCTCTGTGTTGAAATTTACAAAGTAAAATAAAAATAAAATAAAATTTTCAAATTTAGACTCTGTTTTGTTTTTCTTTTTATTTAAATGTAAAATTGTTTTAGAATTTAAGATTCACTTTCCTAATTGAATTGTCCCCCATAAATTATGCTGTCTGCTACCCTCAAATGCATTAATTTCCTAGTTTAATGGTTGTTGGAATGAAAACTATAATGAAATGCTAACAATAGCAGAAAAATGGTTATTTGTTTCTGATGAGCAACGAGCGGGCAGGCAGTTCAAATTTGCATTTGAACTAATGTTTCGACCATATTTCGAGTTTCAAATCTTTACCAATTCTATGGGGGGTGGGTGGGGAATAGATACTTCTTATGTCTCTAGGGATCTCATCTTGTTCTGAGTTAGTACTACTGCCCAATTATTGATTGTCCTGTTCTCACCAAATCTGTCTAACTTTGGTCAGGGATTGAATTTGCAATTGCTTTGGCACCAAATTCACATATCAAATTGAATCCACTTGGCTATTGTTCTGTGGATTGAGTAAAGCTTTCAGTTTATGAAGAAAGCCATAACTGAGATATCTCTAGACAGTGGAATCTTTTGGATTAAACCCTGAAGGTGACTTGGATTGACACACTTTCCCAAATAAACTGGGGGCAGGGGGATATTGCATTGATGACAACAAAGATGAGGACTTTTGTCTATAAATAACCTCATCCCAGAAATCAAGCAGCAAATCTAATGCCAAAAGCTTGAATTATTGTCTTTGCTGAGTGACAGGATCTGAGGTAGCAGAAAATTTTTTTGTAACTTATTTTCACTTTAGCATTGGAAAGATTTCAATTTTTCTATGATTTAATATTCCTAAAATTTGCACATCTGTTCTGACAATTTTATTTTTAGTTTTTCCTTATGTCATCACTGCAACTTGGTTGCATTGAATTTTTCCTTAATTAAATGTTGACAGAATGTGACTTTTTTTTTTTTTTCTTAAAAGGATAGGTGTTAAAAAATGAGAAATTGGTATTTTTTATGGCTTTGTGGTGGTTGCAGAATTCAGACCCTATTAAATGTTTATTAAAAAAGAAAAAAGTTGCCATTCAATTGCAAATAGGTCTGACATTTTTTTTTTTTTTTTCCATAGATTATTTATTTATTTATTTTTTTTTTTTTTTTTTTAAATACCTGTAATGTTAGAATTATACCAATAAGTCTTGTGATTAGCAATCAATTATATATTATTCTATTCCAATAAATACTTACTTGAAGTCATTCCTGTTAAGTTTCTAATCTTTAATAAATTAGACATTCTTTAAAATTCTTTTAGTAGCTAAGGACAGACTTTTACAAGTTGTAGCTTCATAATAATGTCTCTCTTAAGACAATGAATTCATGTTCAGTGATTTATGTAATACTGAAGTGTTTTGACAGCAATTATTTAGCTGTATGCCAAATGTTGACTACACAGATCTTGATTTTGTTGTTTTAACTTCCCATAGGGTGTTTGTAGAAAAATATACATTTAGATAATTAATCTTAACTGGTTTTATTAGGTTATGAGATAGTAAAGTAGTAATGTCTGAATTGTTTGTTAGAAACCAAATCTTGCCAGCAATTAAGAGTTGCAATTGTGCAAAAGCCATTGCTACAATCTGATATGTATTGTCTATATAGTTTATCAGTTGTTTTGTTTTTGTTTGTTTTGTTTTTGTTTTTAAATCAAATCTGGGCAACATTTGTAATGTGATATCTGGTTAAAAATGTTAAATGTGGCAGTTTTGAGCAAAAAAAAAAAAACTCATCTGGCCTAAATCAAAAACTTGGGTTTTCAATATTTGTTGTGCTTTTGAGAGGATCACTTATTTTCCAAAAGAATAATGCATGTCGCTCTGCTTGAATCTTGTACTCTTTTCCTCTGATGTGCAAGTATGTGTCACCCACTCTAGTGAAATGTTGTGATGCTACAGTCTAGTTGCAGATATTAAATCATGACTAGTGTGTATTTGGTATTGTTCATAAAATGCATTTGACATTCAGTTCAAGTTTTGCTGGTTGGAACTCTCTAACTGTTGTTACTACTGCTCAGTTAATTTCTCACTGACATACTGCTCACATCCACAAATTGATCTCTAAACATTAATATTGATGCTCTTTCATGTTTGTGTTTTGTACTTAATTAAACAAACACTCACAGTATTTGAATGTCACAATAACAAGCAATTTATGTAGAAATAACTCTTTACCCACACCCTGGCTTTGATGAGCACAGGTTTAAATATCTTAGAATTGTATGTTACACATCCTACTCTTTGTTTAGAATTGGTTTCTTTGAAATATGCAAATTAACAGTTAACTTAATAATTTATTGACATAAACTTTCTTGTTGGCATTAAACAAGTGTCATCAATAAGTGATGCTTGACTAAAATTTTTAATCTTGCTTGTCTGGGTTAAAGAAGTTACAGCATGTCTTGTATTACATGGTCTGTGGCTTCTCAGGTCTTATCTTCTCTAGAGGTTGACCCTTGAACTACTCTGAAATTTGAGTGTATGTACATTACCATCTTCTGTGAGCTGGTTGCAGGAGAGTGAGTAACTAACAGCAAAACTTGTCTATCTGCTAAATTCAAATCAACAGCCAATTGCCTAAATTCCCTCTTTATTTAACAATGCATTAATTGCTTGGATCAGTTCATTGATCAGTCCTCTCATCAGTAATCCAATACAGGCCTGGAACTTTTTTTCTCCAGACACTTAACATTGCATGAAGTACATATAATGGTGTATCGAATCTCTCAGGGAATTGATCCTTCTAAATGACCAATATATAATTCAACATCTTTATATATATATAGGAATAATATATTCCTCCATACAAGTTTGCTTTTGTGTAGATTTCTGAGGTATCATGTACATTATTTGGACTATTGTCCTCATCTTTGTTGCCATATTTATGTTTTGGCCTTCAGGTGGTTGCAATGTCAAACTGAACCCTTTATTTTGCTCACTGTAGACCATTATAGTTCCATGTTAAATGGATATCAGTTATCTCCTGTTAATTCCCCCCTCTTAAGTTCTCCACTGCCGTAACTGGATATTGAACTTACACGCTTTGGGTCTTATCCACTGTGCCATGTGTCCTTGAGGACATCTGTGTATGAATTTCTGGGTATTATAAACTTTTTTTTTTTTTTTTTAAAACAATGGTTGCTGAGACTTTAGGTTTATGGTGACAAAGGTTTCTCAAGTCCAACAAACCGAATGTGTTGAAACAAGTCTGTATGTTTCTGCAATTGTTGGATTTTTCAATTTTTACTGTTGCAAAACGCAATGGTCACTATCTACAATGTCATGCCATATCTTGTCTGTTACTATGCTTGAAGAGTGAACTGTCTGTGCAGTGTGGGTATTATACTTGTCTGGTTGGACACTGCACAGACAGTAACCAATAGATGAGAAGTCATGATACACTACTGAATGCATCTGGTCAACCTCTGCTTAAGTTATATCATTTATTCTACAACTGTAGTTGGCTATAAAATAGGGGGTGGGGAGCAGAAATCTTAATACCACTGAAACCAAGTTAAAGAACTGATGGTGTTTGCTAAATCTGAGAAATTCCTCATTTCTTAAAAGGGAGTCTGAGAAATTCCTCATTTCTTAAAAGGGAGTTCTGTAAATCACTGTTTGGACATGCTTTTTTTGTGTTCATATTGAAGATTATTTTTTTTTTCTTTTTAGAAGTGGTATTGTAGATGTAATCTGCAATGTAATTTACTTTCTACTTGTTATCATGTCTTACACAATGTTCAAAGCTTCAGATGTAAATATAATTACCAGTTTGGATGGTACCATGTTAGCACTGGCTTTCCAGACAGTTGAGTTTCTTGATACTTGTCTGGATTGCAGTTTTTGTTTGTCACTAATGCTTTTCTTGCCATGCTAATGTTCTTCAATTTCCTGCTCATCTTGAGATGAAATCTATAAAATTTGCTCAGGATCAATGGGTAAAAAGAGATGGAGGCAGAGAAATCAACACCATTATTAAAAACAAAAGACACTTGAAAATCTAAAAAGTACCCAATAAATTTGATAAGTACAATGAAAAATGTGTCAATATTAATCATGCTAGAATCATTCCCCCCCCCCTGGCCACCTCAATCTAGGGTCACCTTTATTACGCATTGAAACATTGTGTGTAATCACCCACTCCACTTGCCAAGTAGGGTTTATTTGTAGCTGCTGAAATTGGTAAGATTTTTCATTTCCAGCTAACAAGCTATCTAACTTCATTCAGTAAAAATAAACAGTTTATGGCCCATGTGACCCACAAGTAGTTCTTTAATAACTTGAGGGATGGTATGTTGAAAAAAAAAAAAAAAAAAAAAAAAAAAAAAAAAAAAAAAAATGTAGTCAGTAACTTCAAGTTTCATTCATATATGCAGTCATTCTTTATGCTCCTACCAAAAGAGATGTTCAAATTGCTGAGGGAATGGATGGAAACTCTTTGTGAAACTGATAAAATGGATCACAATGTTTTTTGTCCTGGAGTTAATGTTACTATGACAGTTGAAAAAAAATAAAATATATACATCTTTCAGTTTTGTTTTTTTTTTTTTTTTTTTTTTGTTAATGAAATAATTTTAATGCATTTCAAGTCATGCATAAATGAAACCTGGCAGGAAAAAAAAAAAAAAAAAAGACTTATAATTAGATAATTTTGGTTTTATTTCTTCATTAAAATGTTCAAGCAACAAATAGTGGAAGAGTTTTTGGTTTTTTTTTTTTTGTGTTGTGTTAACAATTCTGACGCTGATTTTCTTAAACAATTCTGAGAGTGAGTTTGAAGAGAAAACAAAATGGTAGGCTGCCACATTGCAAAAAAGCAATCCCAACACCATTTTTAAAATTATCTGGAAGACAGTGAAAAAGGCAGGCAGTTATTGAGTTTTTTTTTTTTTTAAGAAATAGGGGGAAAACAAACAGAAGGACGGATAGAAAAAGAAAGTAACTGCGATTATTAGAGGGTGGGATGTGGAAATGTATGTGTACACATCATATATCAAATGTAAGTTTTTAGAAAGTAAAGTTTTTGCTCATCAAGATAGAAGTGAAGTGATAAATATGCCCAAGTTATTTTGATACCAGATTTGATATTCTATCTAAAAACTCCTTTAATATATTAATGTATTCACAATGTTACATTCAGAAAAAACTAGTTGCTAGCACACTTTAAAAGTGTTTAAAAAAAACTATCAAACAAAAATGGCAAAGTAAGAAATGAGCCTCCCTTTGCACTTGTCTCTCAGTTGGTATTTAAAACTGGTGTGACAAAAAAAAAAAAAAAATCTCGAGACATGAGTTGCACTTCAATAGAAGGGAATTACATAAAACAAACACTGGTGAAAAAAGAAGAAATATTTTCAATTTGATCACACCCCCCCCCACACACACATACACCATTTCTTTGTACACATTAGTAGGTTATTTATAGATCTACCTCTTTCTCTCTAATTTCTTCACTCAGCCAAATGACAAAAAAAAAAAAGAAATCTTGTTCTAATTAAAGTTTATACTCTTCAGACATTTTCATAGATACTTTTGGGTTCTACCCAAATGCATACACACAGTTTCTTAGATTCACCAGATTGAAAAAAGGAAGAAAAAGGCATCAGAAACAATTTCTACCAAACAAGTCTATAATACTAATAATAACAATAATGAGGATTTACTTTTCATTTTGAATGTCATTTTCAAATGGCACAAGCAGTTTCAGCTGATCAAAATCTAAAAAATACAAACTATATTTAAAAAATAAATAAACTTACTAAATTCAAGTTTGAATCATTAAGCTATTATGTTCAAACAAAACTTGTGCAGATTCTGTTTTTACTCTGGAATATATCCAAGCAACAGATATTTGTACCAATGCCTTTGAAGATGTGGTCACATTTTCACTATCAGCTGGCCTCTTGTTTCTGCACATGTACAATGTTGACGTTAAACTTCAGTCCCCCCCCCACAACCTAATAACCTCCTGTCAAAGCTATAAAAGAAAAAATTATATATATATATATATATATATATATATATATATATATATATATATATTAGTTATTATTAAACAGTGTTGATCAAAAGTAAAGAATAAGCTTTAAGGATTTGCAATTTATATGAAAGAAAAAGACATTAAGAATTAATGGTTGACAATGTTTCATTGAATAGAAATTCAAGATAATAGTAATACTAAAAAAAATCTTCATTTTTGGATGTATGGATGATGATTGTGTGGGTAGGGAAAGAAGACAGCTGCTAGCTGATTATTTATAAGAGGAAAGGAAAGCAGATTTTTATTTTGCAAAGAGCAAATTAAAGTTTTGAAGTGGGGAGGGAAAAATAAAAACTTTTGAATTTCGTTTTTAACAATATAAGATTGAGAAATTATTGAATAATAAATTCTTAAACAGTGCGAAAGTAGAAAAATACTAACAAAGTGGAAAAGTCAATGAATAAAAAAAAAATAGGGTGGTGAGAAGAGACACACCGAAATCCAAAGAGAGGCAACTTCAGCCAGCAGCTTGTGAAGGCAGATGTGGAGTCCTCTACAATTTCCTCAGAACAGCCAAGCTGCTGTTTGTTAACAGGTAAATGTGAATATTCCAACCACGAAATATGACGAAAAGGAAAGTCACAATGCAGACTATTTTATGGTTGTTGGCCACATAAACCTGTAGCAAGCAAATGAGGAAAAAGGGAAAAATGAGACAGAACAAGGCTTTTAAACTTACACAAAAAAGGCAGAGGCCATGATACCAAAGAGCAAAGCACAAAAGCCAGCATCAAAATTGATGACAAAGCTAAAAAAAGTGTAGTGATGGCACTCTTCCCAAATAATTCGTAATTTTCCTGTCTATCTCATAAGCTGGCCCTACATGTATGACAAACACACCTAGTTGCAAGCCAGCCCCTGGAGAATTGAAGGAGACTCACATATACCAACTATCATAAGAAACTTGGAGCAAATCACTTGTGGGGAGATAAAGTCCCAACAAAAGATCAGCCCCCAGCATAGAAAATATTAATGTGCATTATGTAAGATAAGGGAGGAGAGGGAATGTGTGTGTGTGTGTGTGTGTGTGTGTGTGTGTGATAGCAAGGTTTCATTAAAGCTTTATAAATGTGCTGCAAATATAAACATGTAATGCACATTGTGAAATAGGGGAAAAAAAAAAAAAAAAAAAAATCAGACTGGAGGCCAAGTTACAAATCCTTGCAGGAATTTAATAAATACATAAAATTTGGTTGAATGTACTTAGTACAAAATTCATCTGCAACAAAATCAAATAGAGAATTTTCAGCAGAATATATTCCAGGTCACTTAATTTTTTCAATGATCTAAAGTGGATTAACTTCCTAGAAATGACCTCAACAGTAATTAATTTCACTTACAAGAAAATTTAAGGCCTTTAATTGGCAATCTATCAATCAGTTTATAGCATTCCATGGGATTATTATTCAATAATAAATGAACAGAACTGTCAAATAGCCACAGTAAATATTTGACAGGCAAAATCATTTTCTTCTCAAATTTCTGTTCATAGAAACAAATTCAACCAATTCATTTCTTTTATTTCTTTACTTTGCGGTACTCTACTCATTTTTCACAAATGTAACAAATGTGTAAAGAGTAGAAAAGTAAAGGATAACCTTTCTTACATCAAAGATTTTTGCTTAATATAAAAACTCGTTTCACACAGAACAACCCTAGCAGCAAAGCTCCATTCATATGGAAAACCTACAATCCAAATAAATCCCAGTATTAAAAAGATAAGTCACCTTTTATTTCCAACTTTAATTCAAAGCTATCATGATAATATGATAGTGACTAATGCTGATCAACATGGATGGTGAAAGGCAACATACCTATAATAAATTAAAAAAAAAAAAAAAAAAAAAAAAAAATGCCAATATAAGCCACAATACTCAGTCCTAACAAAGGGGATGCAGTCGATATTTGTAACACTCTGGCATCACAGATTTTACAAGCATTAATAACGACTACTGCATGTTTTGGCCAGTTAAGTAGGTTTGAACCCAAGCCAACTGATGAAAGAACCAAACCCCCATACTGGCCAAATAACAGCACGTTTTGGGGGCAGGGAAGATATTTCCGAATTTTCAATCATAAGCCACATTACTTCAACTTTTATTTGTAACATGGAATCCATACATGAAGCCCCAAAATAAGTGATTGACATGTTGAGTTTTGTGCACACTGCTGATAGAAACAAAGTTTCAATCTAAGTTTTCTACCAATATCTTTTTTTTTTCCCCCCCTCATTTCAAGTTGATCTCGCAAGGAGTGAGCAGGTAGATTATCTTGTCACAATCTTCCTATGGCATGTGCAGTGCCAGCTGTGAAATTTGAAGCCCAGACTTACCTGAATTCAAATTCCATTTCATGGCACTATAATAAAAAAAAAATAAAAATCTAGTTCAACATTAAAGTGATGCCTCCACATTTTCAACTGCTCCCCACAAAAACAGTTGAAAACATCCCATAATAAACATTAGGTGATTTGGTTTATTTCTTTTCAAAACTGAGTTTTACAAATTATAGGCTTTTATATCAGAAAGAAATTTCTCTCAGCAAAAGAGAAAAAGAAATTTCATGTAACTATTTAGACAGGTTACTGATTTAGCAATATTAAGGAGAAAGAGCTGAGTTGCAAGAAAGTTTTATTCAGACTCCATCAGAAGTTAATGATCAGTGAAACACTTGACCAGTGTAGGAATTTGAGGTGAATGGAGTCTGTCTTGAGGCAAAATGCATTCAACAGAAAAGCGAGTTTTGCAGTCAAAGCTGAAACATTCAGAGATTTTATAAAAAGCAAATCACAAAATTAAAAATAATCAATTCACTGAAATTAATATTTTGGATTAAATTATTCATTTTTATTCTCTAGTTTTACCTATTGCAAGGTGGGGGGAACAAAACAAACATCAAATTTGTAATCTAAACAGCTGTGTGTGTGTGTGTGAGAGAGAGAGTGAGAGAGAGACACACACATGGGAGGGGGGGGGTCTGGTTATTAGTCACCTGATTACTAAAAAAAATATTTCTTCATCATTATTTGTTTTTGACACAAACTATGATTAGGCAGATCAACTTGGTTCTTTTTGACTTTCACCAGATTTTGCTACGAAAAGATAAAATAAATTTGAAAAAATGCAAAGATTTATGTTGGATTAAAAGCAGGCACCTTGGGACCCTGAAGAGAAATTCAAATGGCACTGTATTAAATATTTGCAGCTTTTTGAAGGTGCACTGCTATTAAATTTGAGCCTTTTGATATTCCTTGAAAGATACAACTCAAATCTTTTAGTAAGATTGAAACAAAATCTAATTTAATTCATTTTGAAGCGGAGGGAAAAAGTAATCTGCTTGTTGTGTCAGTTTTGAGGATAATGCACCAGAATTGAAAGTCTACTTTTCTGTAGAAACACTAAATGACATCATGATATTGGTAACAACAACACGGGAAATAATCTACTTCAATGTGACACTCGAGATTCTAACAATATCCAACAATACCAGGTTACCTCCCTTTACACCAAACTCTATTACAATCAAATTTCAATATGGTTTTGTTTTTATACATAAAATAATGTAAACGATAACATTCGAAGCTACCTTTTGTTTGGGACCACAAGAATCGAAAGAAAAGACATGTGGTTTTTTTTTTCTTTGAAAGTTTCATAAAAATTCCAAAAATCTCATTCATATTTAGTAAATATACACACCTCTTCACGTTAGCTACATACACACACGCCTCACACATTTCATGAGAGATTCTTACATCCAGATTTACAAAATAAAAAAAGGCAACTATAACAACTGCAAATTTGAAAGACAAATGAAAATTAACCAACTCATGTTCCCTTTCCTCTAAATTCCCAAACAAAAATTTTTCAGCTCCAAATCCAAGGCGTTTTTTTTTTTTTTTTTTTTAAATGAATTGATTTCAAATATATTTTTTTTTTTCAATTTAACTATTTAGTATAATTTCTCTGATTTAATGTTAAATAGTTAATCTTTATCACAGACTGAGTCCTATTTATAACAATGTCTTTTTGGTAAAATCATTAAATGTTCTCTTAGCAATAATTGATCTCTGATAGATTGTCAAAGGTTTATAACAAAACAAAAAAGTTCTCATTATGAATAATAATTACAATAATAGATCTGCATATTTTAAGTTATTAAAGAAAAAAATGTTTTGGGAGGAGAATTCAAATCAGAAAATCCTGCATATTTCTTTCTAGCTCTAGTTTGTTTATAAAACAACTCCAAAACCAAACAACTTTCCCCCTGCCCCACCAAATATTTCCTGTATTTCATGGCTCCTCCCAAAATCCCGAGGGTCACCACACTTATTGCATTTAGAAATTTCAGAACTCCCAATGAAAAAATTTCAAATAAATTTGCTTAGCAAACATTTTTAAAAGGTGAACACACAATTAAGTCATATATATATATATATATTTTTTTGTTTTGTTTTGAGAATTCCAAAATTTTTAAGACTTCCAAAAGATATTTATCCATTCTATTTTTGTAACTAGATTAGCATGGCAGACAGCTATCTACCACTTCTAAAACAAGATTTATTTAAATAAAATCTGTTTTGGATTCCTGTCTTTCACTGGTAAGTGAAAAACTGATTTTTTATTCTCTTTACTAAAAACAAATAAATGAATAATGAATGGATAAAACTGGGCATAAATAGCTTTTAGAATTCTTTAAAATTTCATTTATGAGTAAATTAGAGAACTGGTGGTAAGCATAATTAATAGTCACAGCCATTTTTGGGGGTGGGGTAAAGAGGGTAAGTGGTCATTTCCGCAGGTGTTGATTATGGCTTTGTTTTTGTTTTCTCATCTTTTTTTTTTTTTTTTTTTTTTTTTTTTGCTATTTATTTTTGTCCCCCATCTGATGCGTCATTTCTCCCTGACCGCATGCAGCACACCCAGTTGCTGTGGCAGTGGTGGGTGGGGGTGGACAGCTAGGAACAGCCGTTACTGAGGACCATGCACTGCATAGACTCAATATAAGGAAAAACACTAGCAGCTCATCCAACCGTTAGGCAGACTGCGGAGTCTCATGGATTAAACGCCCATTGTCATTTCAGCCACTGTCACCTTCTTGGTTTGCAAGGACCTCATCCATCATTGCCATATTGTAGTGCCGATCATCTTCAGCAACCAAAAGAATATTTGCCCAGTTTTTGTTGATTTCATCTGGGTAATAACAAATAAAGTCTTCCTGGCCATATTGGTAGAGACGTGCCACTTGAATGGTGACACCTAAAGCATGTCCAAGTAAGAACATCTCAACCTAGAAGAGATGAAAGTGGTTTAGTTTTCTGTTAATGAATATTAATGAGAGACAAAGAGAAAAAAAGAATGTGAGAGAGAGACAAAGAGAAAAAAAGAATGTGAGAGAGAGACAAAGAGAAAAAAAGAATGTGAGAGAGAGACAAAGAGAGAAGAGGTAGAGGAGAGAGACAAAGAGAGAAGAGGTAGAGGAGAGAGAAGAGGTAGAGGAGAGAGAAGAGGTAGAGGAGAGAGAAGAGGTAGAGGAGAGAGAAGAGGTAGAGGAGAGAGAAGAGGTAGAGGAGAGAGAAGAGGTAGAGGAGAGAGAAGAGGTAGAGGAGAGAGAAGAGGTAGAGGAGAGAGAAGAGGTAGAGGAGAGAGAAGAGGTAGAGGAGAGAGAAGAGGTAGAGGAGAGAGAAGAGGTAGAGGAGAGAGAAGAGGTAGAGGAGAGAGAAGAGGTAGAGGAGAGAGAAGAGGTAGAGGAGAGAGAAGAGGTAGAGGAGAGAGAAGAGGTAGAGGAGAGAGAAGAGGTAGAGGAGAGAGAAGAGGTAGAGGAGAGAGAAGAGGTAGAGGAGAGAGAAGAGGTAGAGGAGAGAGAAGAGGTAGAGGAGAGAGAAGAGGTAGAGGAGAGAGAAGAGGTAGAGGAGAGAGAAGAGGTAGAGGAGAGAGAAGAGGTAGAGGAGAGAGAAGAGGTGGGAACATCAAATGAGTTTGTATTGTTATAAACATCTTACCTGTTCCAAGCCACCAGTGCTACCCACCATATTGAGATGGTTCTTGATCAAGTCAGCTGGAGTTGTTGAGCTTTCTCTTGCAAACAAAAGCCAAGCAAACACAGGAATGTCTGCAGTGCGTTGTTGGTTTTGGTGTTGTTTGTAGATTTCTATTATATCCACCAACATCAACAGTTTAGCAGCTTCCATCATTTTCACATCCAGTGTTAGATTAGAATTGAAGAGTTCTTCTACCCACTTTTCACGATCCCTTGAATTTTCAATTTGGGAAGCACGTTCAATCTAAGTGGAAAATGAAAGAGAACAATCAACCAGCTAACAACAACAATCATTGTAATCAATTTTAACATTTTTTTTTCTTTTTTATACACAGAAAAGTCTACCGATAACATTTTCTGTGGAAATTACATCAACCTTCCCAAGAGTACTTTGTGAAATTTTGAACATATTTGCATATGTATTTATCAGAAATGCACCGAAGATTTGAATTTGGATATAAAATTTAATAGCCAATCTGAAGCAAGACTACAACTTACCTTATCATAAAATGCATCTATACATTCTTTCATCATAGAGAGAACATCTGTGTGAGGGACAAGACGGCTTGCAAATGACCAGGATTCCAATTCCCAATAGGTGTTTTGAAAATATTCATGCAGTAACTTTAAATAAATATAAGCAACTTGTTAAATGCAACCATAAATTTATTAGTATAAAAATATAATAGGAATTACGAATTTCAGATATAAAAAGATAAAATTTTAAATTCTTCAATCAGCTCCTGAGAAATATCATTTTCTATAGAAGATAGATATCCAATAATATTTTAAAAAGAAATACAAGTCTTGTTAAAATAAAACTATTTTTTATTAGGTCATCTATAAATTTGGGAAGAATTAAAATTTAAAAGAGAAACATTAAAAAAAAAAAAAAATACTTCTAGGAAATTACTTGCCTGCTTAACGTGGTTCGGGTCTGAGAATTCTTCTTTAATTGAAATTTTATGGACAAGAATCTGAGCAACACAGCCCCTCATGGCACAGTAGTTATCTCCCCTGATTGGGCGCAGGTAATGACAATGGAACTGCTCTTGTAAAGCTGCATAGCCCTTAAAAAAAAAAAATAAATAAATAAATAAATAAAACCTTCAGTGGGGTATCAGAATAATATTCAAGAGCAAAAACATTAAAAAAAAAAATTTTTTTAGAAAATACATGAAATTTAGTATCTCAGATACTTTTGGAAAAGAAAAAAAAAGAAAATATTTTGGAGACTTCATCTCAAAATGGTATTCCCATGAAAGTGTCAATTGGAAAAAATGCATTTTGAAATGCTCAGACTGATTAGTAGCTTTGCATTAGAAATAACAAATTAAAACAGCAAAAATAGTAATATTCAAACATTCTTAAATTCGAACAACATAACAAATTTTAAATATCCCAACAAGTATATCCTAAAAAGAATAGCAACAATTCACTTTGAATATTTTACATGGATGACATTTGGAGAGATCCAGCTGAAGCATTGTGTGTGTGTGTGTGTGTGTGTGTGTGTGCGTGTGTGTGCGTGCAAAAGAAAAAAAAAAAGAAAAACAAAGCTTATTTATATTTATTCATTTTCAATTTACATGGAAACAAAATTAAATATGAAATGAAACTTTAGTCTGAACTAAAATGACAAACAACTGATTAGAACTCTGGCAATCTGAACTGAGTGGAGTGGTTTGGCCCCCTATGAGCATAGAATTCTAACAGTGATGACTTATCTTTAAGACCAAAAACACATGAAGACAGTATGTCTGCAAAAATAGAAAGGCTCAAGAGATCTTGCAGCAAGCAGATTCCTTAGTGTGATGATCCAGCACATTGTGATGGGTAGTCAGTCAACTGGTTGGCATCCATCCTCTCTCCTAGAAATGATGATACTGCTACTACTACCCCACTTCCGAAAGAGAGTAAAAAGAAAATTGTCTGTGGGTTGCTGATTCAGTCTGTGTTAGTGTTTGGAGAATTGAAGCAAGTGACAATACGAAACACAACACTGTCATAAAATTTCACTGTTTTTAATGTCCTTTGTAATTAAAATTTTAGGATATGTATCCTGAAATGTAAATATAAAGAGAAAAAATATCAGAAAGTAAATAGAGAAGCAATTAGATTAACTTAAACCCTAATCCTTGAATTCATGTTTCATTACAGAAGATACACTAAACCTCTTAGAAATCTTTGCTAATCAGATTGGAGGGGGGGGGAGTCAAACAGACAGACACACAAAGACAGCGACAGAGTGAGAGAGAGCGCGACACAGACAGCGAGAGACAGCGACAGAGATAGTGACATAGGGAGCGAGACAGACGCAGACACAAGGGGAGCGAGACAGACGCAGACACAAGGGGAGCGAGACAGACGCAGACACAAGGGGAGCGAGACAGACGCAGACACAAGGGGAGCGAGACAGACGCAGACACAAGGGGAGCGAGACAGACGCAGACACAAGGGGAGCGAGACAGACGCAGACACAAGGGGAGCGAGACAGACGCAGACACAAGGGGAGCGAGACAGACGCAGACACAAGGGGAGCGAGACAGACGCAGACACAAGGGGAGCGAGACAGACGCAGACACAAGGGGAGCGAGACAGACGCAGACACAAGGGGAGCGAGACAGACGCAGACACAAGGGGAGCGAGACAGACGCAGACACAAGGGGAGCGAGACAGACGCAGACACAAGGGGAGCGAGACAGACGCAGACACAAGGGGAGCGAGACAGACGCAGACACAAGGGGAGCGAGACAGACGCAGACACAAGGGGAGCGAGACAGACGCAGACACAAGGGGAGCGAGACAGACGCAGACACAAGGGGAGCGAGACAGACGCAGACACAAGGGGAGCGAGACAGACGCAGACACAAGGGGAGCGAGACAGACGCAGACACAAGGGGAGCAATAGAGTCAAACCGTTACATTGAAAAGCAATGTTGTTTTCCCAAAATTTTAGAAAAAGAAGTTACATGTTACTATATAGAGTATTTATCACTAAAATGATTTTACTATAATTGATAAGTAGCTAGTCATTTGCAGCTGGAATATCTATATATAGTGTGCTGCAGAAATACCTCACACTTAATAGTAAGAGATTAGCTAGATGAAGACACCATCGCCACTAATTATGTGAGACATATCTCTGTCATATACTGTACATTTTCAGTTAAAAGACTTTCTGACAGTATCACCCTTTGTCTTCTGTGTATCTTGTTTTTGTGTCAGTGACAAAAACAATGATCAAGATGAAATAAAACAAGTTGCATTGAAAATTGGATTCATTTTTTTTTCTCAATATTATTAGAAAAAAGACAATTACTGAGAAAGAATTGTAAAATATGGCTCACTATAGAAATTTGCATTTCAAAAATAATTATTAAACTTTAATTTTTTCCATTTAGTAAATAATTTAAGTATACAAATATATTCAATGAAACAAACATTAGGGATACTTAGAAAGATTTTCTGTCTGAATCTGAGATGTGGAACAATGATCACCATATATTAATCTATTTGAACCAGTGTCCACATTTTGGTAATTACAATTTTTTCATGTGTGTTTGAATTAACCTTTGGTAAAATCTCTATTCAGCTATCTATTTGAAAGTAGCATCTCTAGGAAGAATGAACTAACATAAAATATTTGCTAGCATAGACAGTAGAATAAAGTCTGTGTGTGCCTGCTGTGTATTGACTAAGGAGTTAAGTTTGAAATGTCAAGAAAGTGACTAAATATGACAGAAATGCAAATGTAACAACCAGTATGCTAGCCTGAATAAATTAATATATATATATATATATTAATGATTTTAAAAGCTGTTTTATAATGTTATTTCCTTAAAATTACTTTTTGTTCAAGTATGCAAAATACACAAAAAATAATAAAAGCTTCAAAATGTAACTTTGTAGGTTTCTCTACATTTTCTCAACAAAACACACACTTACTTTGCGGATGGTTTGAGCCTTTGGTGTATCTCCTTTCCATTCATTTTGGGCATACTCCTGAATCTCTTGTCGGAAGCCCAAGTTCATATGATTATCTGCAGTAATAGGGATTCTTTCTGCAAAGAAACAAAAGACAAACTATAGGCAAAATAATGGACTTTTTTTTCTTCTTTTTTATTCCTATAATTTTTTGGTGAGCTGATTTCTTTAATTTTTTTTTTAATTCAAAATTCAATATGTGAATTCAAAATATGAAAATCAGCAGCAGAAAAAGGAAATGAAAAAAGAATCAAATGAATGAAACACTTCTGTCGGGAATCTATAGGTCATTTAAGTCAGTTCAAAATTTTATGAGTTTTATAGTGTTTCACAGCAAGTTGAGCATTTGATTGATTTTTAGTCCAAGGAATTTAATATGACAATAAAATATAATTAAAAAACCAGGTGCTGCAGAGGCAGAGTCGGAGTCATGGAGCCAGAATTGGAAGCAATTAAGGGGTCACTGGAGTCAGAAAAAAAAAAAAAAAAAAAAAAAACTATACCAACTCCAGTTGAATTTACACTTTATGTAAAAAGTCTTACATTATAGAATTTTTATTTGTATTGTTATTTCTTCTACTGTATATTTTACTATTTCCTTTTAAGAAATTCAACTCAGCTTCTTTTTTTTAAAGTCATTTTATTTTTTATAGTTATTTTGTATTTGCAAAACTATATATGTTAAAAAATCTTACATTATAGAATTTTTATTTTTGTTATGTCTTTTACATCCTGTAAAAGATTATATTTCAACTTCTTTTATAAAGTAGTTTTATTTTTGTTCTGTGCTTATTTCTTATTTGCAAAGATATACAAGTCTTACATTTTTATTTTTGTTATTTCTTCTACAGCCATTCAAAGATTTTGTGTGTGTTAGAAAATATTGAAGAATGAATTGGTATGATATAAAAGCCACAATATCTTTTTTTCTTTGATATAAATCAGTTATAATAATATAGGCCTACTCAAGTTAGAAGCGTATCCATAAGCTTTGAGATTTGTAGGCCATAATCACTCAATTATATAAAGAGGCATTTGAGTTGAAGGCGCCAAAAATAGAGGAGTCTGAGGTGAAGGTTTTGTTTGCCAACTCCACAGCCCTGTTAAAAACATCACAAAAATAATGTTTCAAAAAGTAAAAAGCTGATAAAATGGATGAAGTTTTTAAACCAACTCAATTCTAATAACTAAAATCATGCACAATTGAAAAGAACTGAACAGTAATTTTCCATTGAATAGAATTGGTTTGAAAAGTCATGTAGGAATTGGTAATTAATTTTAATAGAATTAAACTTAGAAAGCCTGAAATGAGAATACAATCTTACTTGGTTGATTGATGGATGGATGGATGGATGGATGGATGGATTCATTTTTTTTTTTTTTTTTTACAGTTTATCGGCCCTTTGTGTGTTAAAGCCAAAACATTTGGGATTGTAAGAATTTTTTTTTCTAAGTAAATATGGCATTAACAATTTTTGAGAATAACAATGATTTTTTTCCAGATATTAGTCTTACTATTTAACCCATAGCTAAGATAAGGGGATGTATTCATACTTTCCCCGAGGTATTTTCACATAAGTTAATGTAATGAACCCAACTCTAATTTCCCATCTTGAGCCACTATCTAATTAGACCATCCACTTCATTTCTTAAAATGACCATTTAAATGAGTACAAAATTATTGTTATTGAAAAACTTTAACAAATAAAACAATATAGCTTCCTGGATACATGGCTATCCACAAAATAACATTTACAATAGAAAGAAATAGTTTCCTATAGAAATGTTGTGAGGAAAATAATAATTCACTATTTTGATTACATAAATTCCAGATAATTTTTGATGATTAAATATTACTCAGATTTGGACATCAACTGGCAGTTGTGTACACCAGACACAAAAGTCCTTCAGTATGCAAACATAGCCAGCATTTGAGAAACTGTTTCTTTATAATCAAATGTGCTGGACAAGTCATCTGACACATATGGAGGATGACAGATTACCCAAAAGACTATGATGAGCTGGTACAAGGTAATCAACCCACTCATAAGCCCCCAAAACTTTTAAGGATGTAGTTAAATGTGACTTAAAAACAAGGAAAATGTTGCTGGAGATAGATATAGAGAATGTTGATTTGAGAATGTGGCAACAATTTTGAGCAGAAGAGAAGAATTGAGCATTCAAGGAAGAAAAAAAGGGAAAAAAGAAAAAGAAAAGAAAAGCAGCACACCATTAGGAACGGAGAAATAGAATCTGTCCCAAAGCTAGTAGGGCACCAAACATGAAATCACACCAGAGAGGTCATGTGCACACTCCTATGAATGCAACCCTACCAGAAAGACCTGCAGGTTACTTGGGCGAGTTTTGTGATAAGGTCTGTAAATATGTTGCAGGACTTAAACTTCACATAATTGTACACAGATACAGCCAAGTTTCCAACATAGGTAACACAAACTTTGTTTTCCACATGTGTAAGAGAGCTTGAAAAAGTTCAGGTATGAAATGGAAATAATAGAATTCTGAATGAAAAAACACAAAAATGCTACCAAGTGAAGAGATGGTCTTCTGCTAAGAAGTGACAATAATCATATAAAAATCAGATATAAATAAAATATCTTAAAAGATAATATGAATAAAGATATAAGAGGTTTTTTGAGTCATGTATTTATAAACAGAATTAAAAACATTGTTAGTTTATATAACTTTTTATTTTATTAATGTAAATGTTATTCATTATTTTAATTAATCATTTATTTTAAATAATTGAAAGTTTTGATTTAACTGTTGGCTTTAAATTTTATAAAATTTATTATTTTCATATATGTTGGCTTGGGAAAGAAGTATTTCTTTGAGAAAAGGAGATATTTGATAAAATCCAGTATGAAGATTAATATTTTAGCAAGATTCAATAGAATTCTCAATCCAAGCAAGTTATTTTTTTCTCTTTTAATAAGTGGCCCTCATTAATTAAAAGAAAATTATTTAAAGATTTTAAAACCTAACAATGTCTTTACTTCTGTTTATAAATACATGCAGCAAAATAAAATCCTTACATTTGCCTTGATAAAGGCCCATCAGACAACAAAATATGTTGGTAAAGGTTTTCCTTTTGTGTGTGTGTGTGTGTATATATATATATATATATATATATATATATATACACACACACATACACACACTACTACAGCCATGTACATTTTAGTAATATTCAAACTCTTATAATAAAATCTGCAAGTTTTCCCCATCTTGTGACTAAGGCACACATAAAATAATAATGAAATACATTTATTGAAGATCTATAAATTTAACGAACTTTGATTCAACAAAAATATTGAACTTATTTCTTCTGAAGCCATAAACCGGCTGTGCTTTATGCTTCAAATGAAATAGAAAGATGTTAAATCAATAGGACAATGCAGAAAAGGTCAGACAAAGGAGTTGATGTTCCTGTAAGGACGGAAGTAATAAGAACTATCCAAAAATCAATTACAGTCTATTTGAAGGATTTCTCACCACAAATACGCTATCTGATTCAGGCAAACATTTTGTGACACACCTTGTATTAAAAAAAAAAAAAAATTCTCTAAAACATAACATTTCTAAAATGTTAAAACCTACAAGTCAAATAATAGCTTTTGGTGGAAAATGGAACATTTTTATGATAAAATGCTCACATGACAAAACAACTTATTTTAAATATAAAATCTGTCTGCTAGAATATAATATATAACATGATCACTAAAGGATTTTCTTCTTATAAGCTTGTTAGAAAATTAGAAATGTTTTTATGTAAATACAAAAATAACTAAATTCTAAACGAGCATTTCTTCATTCCACTGGAATTTTTTTCATCATATCAATTACTGAACACTTCATAAAAAAAAGATTAAATAGTGCCTAATGATAGTCAAAACAATTATTATTGAATAAATTTACCTCCTTATTAATCCTAAGTTTTGAAGTTTTCCTAAGGATTAAAAGTTCTTCATTTAACAAAGTCTAGATTCTTAAAATTGCTCAAATTATTAAAAGAATATTGACAGTAAAAACAAACATTTCGTGTCAATTGAATACTTTGCAATTAATTTCTTTATCTAGGTTCCCTTAGCTCCAGTTACTTCCCTTGTTCTAGTTGATAGCATGCAATTATACCACAAGTTAATCCAGGTATTGTGTAGCATAAAAATGGTTTGTCAGAACCTTGATCATCTATGGAAACTACCTATACAGCACCTTTTCCATCACCGGTTCAAAACCCACTAGGGAAATGTTGAATGACCATGCACAATTTTTAATCATTAATCTCATGTACACGTGGGATTTTAACTTTAAGAAACTGTCTTGTGCCACGTAATGAGTGACAGGAAGGATAAATTGAAGGTCAATGTTTTCAGTAACAAGAAATTCTTTTATTTAAATGAAACCAATTTCAAAATTTAATTTATGAAGTTTTTATTTTTCAATTATTTTAATGGAGGCAAAATAATCTTTAATAACTTTAAATTAACTTTTCCAAAACGTAATTAAATTTATTTTTTTTATTATTTTCAAAAAGATAATTATTGAAATTAAAGCATTCATTTAAATAATGTCTTCCCTTGTTCTTAATGTAATTCAAAAGATTGGTATTGAGAGGGAGAAATTAAAAGTTTGGCAATAGTAAATTAATGATGTTCCTTAAAACTAAAAGGAAATTTTCAATGTTCAAAATTACAAAAAAGTAAAGGTTTGGTTAAGCACAGATATTTGTTTTCTATAAAAAAAATTTTTTTAGGAAAAAATATGAACATGTGAAAGTGAAAACAAGTGAAAGTGAAAACAAGTGAAAGTGAAAACAAGTGAAATCACTGTTAATGCATGTATGGGGGATTTTTTTACTTACAATAATAAACATACAATATTAGATTGGCTTTGTGCCTGAGATTATGACATCAAATATTCAATTTACAATGTAAACTTTTTGAACATCCTCCCCAAACTGGATCTTGAAATAATTTAAAATCTTTTTGTTGGCAAAGAAAAAAAATAAAATAAAATAAAGAGAAAAAATTATGGTGGGAACCATGTTTTCCTAGAGACAGATACCATCATAGACAAAATGTCAAAGTCCAGTTTAGCTGTATGTTTGCATTGAAAAGTGAACAGTGTCATAAGGATGAACATAAAGGCAGGGCCCAGTTTTTAACATATAGACATTTTGAGAAAATTTAGAGGTTAAGTTAGTGGCTCTTAAATGGGAGATTCAATAAAATCATTAACATTTTTAAGTAAAAAAACAAAAACAAAACATAAACGGTGTCAACACTAATTTAGGTACTGAACCAGCTGATTCTGGTCCAGTTCTGAATGTAGTTGTTTAAGAAACATTTTTTAAATTTTAGAATAACTTAGTAAATTTTAACAATGCAATAATAAAAAAGTCATGTCGGTTAATTTTTTTTTAACCACATCAACAATTGGGAAAAATTCATTGAACTTAAACAAAAACAATAGATTGTAAATGTAATCAAATTATTTATGTAACTGCTCAATTCAAACATGAGTATTATTTTTAAATTTTTGATGTTAAAAAAAGTAGAGGTTTTGTTTTACTTTGATGTACCATATGATTGCATCAATATTCAATGCTTTCTTTTCATTGCAGGTCGTCATTGTACGATCTTTGAGCAGCGCTAATCGGAGTCATAACATTTTTTTTAATTAATTTATTTCTGATCTCCGTTAAATACCAAATAAAAAATGATTTTATATAACTTCAAAAAGGACCGTTTATAACAGATTTAAAACACGTCTTTTTAGTTTATATTTAAAAAAAAAAAAAAAAAAAAAAAAAGGACGAGAGATAAAAAAAACAAAAAACAAACAAAACAAAACACGCCACTGATATTTTTTTTTTTCAAAAATACAAGATAGGTTTTTTACGACAGTCGCAATGCAGAGCATAACTAATTGGAGAAGTGACTGAAGTCTAATCACCTGACTATAATCTTGTCGTAAGCAGTAAAAAGAAATCATATATCTGGTTTATTATTTTCAACATTTACGCTTTTACTGCGGAATCTACCTTTTTTTTTTTTCTTCGATTATTTCGTCACCAAAGAAACAATTTAAGAAATCGTGATATGAGACCACGTAAAAAGTAAATAAAAATAAAATGAATTCTACTAAAATTCTAACGAGTGTTCTACTAGTTACTGACCAATTTATTTCAAGCATTTTTTTTTTAAATTACAAAAGTAAAACAAGATCAACAACACGCAAATAATTCAAACGAATCCTTATCTTTTTTCTTCGTTATTTTTTTTAAGACTGCAACAGCTGTCTGTATAAAATTAATTAGAATTATATTGTTTTGGCGGATTGATACCGTCTCTCACCATTTTTTTTTTTTAATTTGGTAAGTCTTTGAATGATGAGATTGGCTTCTTACCGAACAAATCATCCACAAATATTTGAAAATCGTAATTTGAAAATCGTACACAATTACTTATTTATTGCATAGCTTCTTTTTTATACAAAAAATACTTTCTTCATAAAAGCTTCAACAAGATATTTATTTTAGATTATTAAACTTAAAAAAATAACTTATAGAAGTATTTTTTTTTTTTTACTTTTAACGATTCATTTTTTTAATGATAATGTAGACAGCGAGTGTGTGCGGTGATGATGAAGAGAGCCAGAGAGAATATGACACACGCAAAAAATTCGGATAAATTCCTCGTAAAAGAGTGATGCAAGAATTGGATGCAAGACAGAAATAAACGCCAAACACCTACGTGATTCCTTCTCAGCAGATGTCTCCGGGTCAGGCGCTGCCGTAGCCATCCCGAAAAGCGGGGAAGGAAAATATCACAGCGACCAAAGCAGCAAGAGCGAGCGAAGGACATCAATGGCTGCTCTTTTAATTCCACTGGAGTTCTCTGCCCTTTACTCATTGGCCTGACTCAATAATCGCCTCCCACACCATCTCTCCCCTTCTTCACAGATTCTATGATACATACCAACAATTCCTGACAACTTTCCAAACGGATAAAAATCTCAGTATTTGTTCAGTTTATTCAAGATCAGGTGTTACCAGATAATAGCTAATAATACATTATTGGAATATCTGACCATTACTGGATATTATCTTTATTGAATTTTTCCAAGATAACCATTATTAGGGTTTGACATTCTATTTAGTTTTATTAAGGAATATCATTAATTTATTGTTGACAAACTTAGTTGCCCCACACAAAATAGATTTTAGTCACGCCTTACAATAGTGCTTTACTTAATGCTGCAGCTAATTCTAGTAATTCATGAAAAATGATATACTGCTTTGACAAAAGATTGAAGCAAAAATCACTGCATTTATTACAAAAGAATTTAAATATTTTAACAACAATATTTGAATACGATGTTCAAGTTCTGTTGTATTTTGTAAAACAAAAATGAATTTCATTAAGTTTTAAATGTAACTGACAAAACATGATTTCAATAAAGAAAATTCCAAAAATAAGAAAGAACTACTTATTTTTTATTGTCCTTTAAGAAGACTTCTTTGGACCAGAAAAGGGGGAAGACATCCATTTTTTTTTTTTTTAACCTTTCTTTATTCATTTTTTGATGAAGGGTTCAAGTTGAATAGAGAAAAGGCTAAAAAAGCCATAGTAAATTACAACATTCTTTTTGGAGAGATAAACCAACCCAACTATTAACGGAATTTGTCACGAGAAGAAATAATTTATTAGAAAATGACTTCAAAACTTGATTTGATCATATTTTTCAAATATACATTATTTTAATGTGAAACTTATGAAACTGAAAAAAAAAAAAATAAATTTAATAAAATATACGATTTTGACAAAGAAAATCTTTGTTGGTTCCCAAATTGATTTTTATGAGCAGATGTTTCAAACTGTAAGTTTTATTGGCACGTTTCAATACTACAAAACAACCAAATGAAAAAGAAGATTATAGAGATAACACAGGATTAAATTTGGATTAGTCTGTGATATCAACAGATCAAATAATTTATAGGTTAGAGACAGAGGGAATCCATTGATATGTCATTAAAGAAGAAAAATGCAAGAAAACCTGCACTGAATATCAAAAGATCAGGATTTTTTTTTTTTTTTTTTTTTTGACACTGAGCAAATGCTTAACCCCAAAAAGTATAAAGGAGCAAGCATTAAAAGTAACACATGGGCCATAATAGACAATAAAGCGATATGGTAGACTAGAGAGATTAATTTTATTTTAACAAAGATGTCATTGTCATACTAATAGAAAAAAATAAAAATAAAAAAAAAATTCAGTGGAAGCTATTTCTAGAATAAATGATTTTTGTAAGAAACTAGAGAGATAGAAAAAAAAAAATTACTTCATAATCATCATTTTAAAAAATAAAATTGCAACAATGACAACAGGTGGAAATTTTATTTTTTTAGTTTTCTTTTCGCTTTTAAGTTCTCTTCTGAAACAAGGTAAAATCTAGAAGATTTTTTGCTTTTTTCAATAGCGAATTTTGTTTATAGCAGCATGGTATTCTTGTTCAATGCAAAAAAAAAAAAAAAAAAAAGAAAACTAAACAAAATTTTACAATATATATCGAGATTTTTCAGCGTGCCTACGTGACTTAAAGGTTTAAAGTGGGTAAAAAAAACAAAAACAAAAAAAAAAAAACCCGGCAATATCGTGGAAGAATTGTTCAAGTGCACTCGGAAATTCTCCTTTTGATGAAGCCTATGGCATCAGGTAATGACTCCTAGCCCCCTCGGGGAGATACATTTTTACGTCAATATTTCGATATTGTGGCAATCATATAATAAAATAAATGTTTCTGTCTTGGTTTTTAGCGAAAAAAATAAAAAATACCGCAAAATCAGAGTATTATTATTTTCGGTAAATTTGCTTTTTTTTTTAATGTCCAAACGCCCGCACGCTAAATATCTCTTAAAATTTCCCCAAATCGTCATAATTCCGTGTAAATGTGCATGCTGAACTCGAATTTTTTTGTTTTTTGGCGGGCATTTGGGCATTAAAAAGCAAATTTACCTTATTTTCTCAATCTATTTTGCACACATTTTTACGACCCCCTCCCACACACAAGGTGAGGTTTTTATTATATACAATGATTTATTCAAACTTATTTCCTAATTCCAATTAGAGTCACAACGTTTCGACTATTGTAGCCTTCAAGCACTTCTTTAAAAAAACAAAAAAAACAAAAACAAAAAAAACAAAGACGTTCTTGAAATTTACAATCGACGAGAGAGACTTTTTGTTTTGTTTGGATGTCCGTCTATTGATTTTTTTTTTTTACCCTTTTCTTTTTCACTAGATTAAGTGTCAGAATTACGAAAAATACCTGTTGATTTGGTAAAAATAAAAATACTATTGTCGAGTAAAAACTTGTATCGTGTTTAAAATCTCGTTAAAATATCATTATCCCCCATCACCACTTTAGTTTACCGGGCAAAAAAAAAAAAAAAAATTTTTGTTTGACAGTAACAGCAAATAATTTTTTTGGGGGGGTTATTTTTATTTTTAAAATTTTTACTTTTTAGTAAAAAATAAAAATAAAAAAATAATTGAAACATTGAAATCCCATGACCTCAAATTTTAGAGGATTTCAAATTGTGTTTTTTCTGAAAATGTCATACGTAAAATTAGCGTCAAAAACAGTAAATTTTCGGTTTTAGCGTTTCAATCTTAAACACTGATTATTTCCCTTACACCAGACGTAAACTTTTTGAACGAGACTCATATTATGGAAAATCAACTTGTGGTCTGATAAAAGAATTTGAAAACGAGCACTTTTTTTCCTTTCTTTTTTCAAATTCTGAGACTTAAAAAAGTTGATTTTTATTATTATTATTATTATAATTATTATTATTTACGGAAAATATAAATTGTATATATCCGATCTTACATTATTATTTCTATTTTTATTGCCAATGCATGCCTTCAAGCAAAAAAGGAAAAAAGTTTATGCCCAATTTAAGAATAGTTTCGCAAAAAATTGATTGTAAAACAGTAAAAAAAGTTTTCACCTTACAATCAATTTTACCTTTAAAAGCTGCAAATCATGCCGACTTCTAAAATTCGTTTACAAAATTGCCTTTAGATTTTTAAACCTTAAGTTGAAATTTGAAAATCATACACAACAAAAAATTTTCAAGCAAAACGGAGAGACCATAACCCACGCCAAAAAAGAAAAAAAAAAAAAAAAAAGAAAAAACAGCAATTTTACATTCATATGCCTTTTTAGAGCTTATTCAATTTCAGTAATTCAAATCCTTTAAATGTCTAATTAAAGTAATTAAACTAAAAGTAAGATTTTCCATTGGTAAAAATGTGAGTTTGATAATTTTCGTTAAAAAAAAAAAAAAAAAAAAAGAAAAAAAGTTTAATAAGAATATTTACAATATGAGGTGTAGTAAAAAACAAACAAACAAATTAACCGAAAATGTCGTTTTTAAGCTCACCATCAGAGATAGGAAGAGGGTAGAGACGTCGAAAGCAGCATTTGCAGTTAAAAAAGTTCAACACCAAATCCATAAGTAATGAACGGTATTATTGTCCCAAAAAAGCGATAGCAATTGTTAATGAAACAACACGATCTCTTCTTCGCACAAACAAGTCAGTTACTAACAGAAATAATCGACTTTTTAAATAAAGAACAGTAGGTATAGGCTGATACATGATGGCGACTCTAAATGTGTAGGCGAGGCATGCGTGCGTGGGTGGTTGGTTGGTTGTTTCCCTTACACCATAATCATTGGACGAATAGTAATGGTAGGGTAAAAGGAATACGCCCACAAGCTGAAATAAAATAGTTGTGATTTAATTTTAAGTAGTTTTTCAAGTAATATGCTCTTTTTTTTTAAATAACTCTGATGAAGAAAGATTTTATGATAAATTTACAGAGTGAGTTTTTACATTAAAGATTAATTTCCTAGCATTATTCTTCAGTGTCTGATGCTAATATGCATTAAGCTCCCACCCGCAAAGGATATACAGTACACACCCTTCTTTTTCTCTGATATACACCCTACACTTAAATAAAAAAAAGCTCTTTAAATAATAAACAAAATGTTCAAGCTTTTACTAGTGTAACATCCCCAGTAACATTATTTTTTGTTATTAACAAATTAAAACTATTTTTGACCTGTCACTTTGATTAAAAAATAAATAACAGAATGTTAAAATTTGCTTTTTGCAATGATGGTATTTTTTTTTTTTTTTTATGTTTAAAAAACATTCACACCAAAAAGTTTTCATTAATAACAGTGTTATCAATATATACAAAGGCAAAAACAAAACAGTCAAACATCCTTATTCAAATGTGTATTTATGGTTATTATGATGAAAAATGGAATGAGTAGACAGAGTTCAAATTTCAGTCAAGGATATTACATTCACTTTGCATTAATGCTCTTGGGAAAGGCATAAATCTATCCTTTATCCTACCCATCAAGCTAGGGCAGATTGAGCTCTTTAGCCTTGGTAGAGCAATTCATCTAGGAAAAGTACAATATTGAATTCATAAACAGTGAAGGCAATAGGGAAATCACTATTATTTTTTCTTTGATAGAACTTAAATCCATATTGTTAAAAAAAAAAAAAAAAAAAAATATCAAGATTTTACAAAAACTGTAATCATTAACCAAATTTAGCTCAATCCACACTGAGTTTTTTTTTTTTATTTTAATAAAAGTTAGTTTAGTCTGGTACAAGGCTTGTATGTGTAGTACTCGAAGAGAGAAAGATTACCTCAAGATGTTAATGAGGTACAAAATCAAGTAGCTAATCACTTTCTCATCACACGTTAAACAAACACCATTTTCATTACTTACAGTGGGTTACAACAATAGCCATTTATAATGATTGACAAGAGACACAAACATTCAAAGCATATTCTCTGTCAAGATACAATTTGCTTGATATTTGACAAATATTACCAGCTTTAAATCCATGTATTTCATGCCGTGAAAATTATGAACTATGGCTTTTACAAAAACACCAGTAAAATAACCATCAAAAAACTCTCACACAACAAATGTAGTTTAAATTAAATGAGATACAAGACACATTCCAGGAATTTTGACTTTCTTTTTTTTTATAAAAAAATAACTGTCCTAGATTATTCTAATTTTAGTATATAATTACTATACACCTAACAAGCTGACCTGCCAATATTTGTTATTCCAGATTGAAGGAGACACCCATAACAGCTCTTTGAACACATCCTACTAAACACTGCTTGTCACAGCTGACTAGTTTGCAGAATATAGTTAGTACATGAAGATAATTTGGAAACTTGCTATATAATAAAGTGTTGTGTTGAGACAGATACGTATAAAAACTGTCCATCACTCTCCCTACAGCTCAGACTTTGCTCCCGTGACTTTTGGTTGTTCCCCAAACTGAAGAACTTCACAGTCGTTTTTAAGACATTGAGAAGATAAAAGAATGTGACAAGGGTCCTGGATACCTTTACTTTAGATGTCTTCCATGGGGCCTTTGCAAAGTGTCTGAAGCACTACAACAAGTGCATAGAAATCAGAGGATCCTACTTTGAAAGGGATTAGAGTTTTGTACTTCTTTAAAATTAATAAATATCTCTCCTGAAAAAATTTCCAAACTTCAGGAATAGTCACGTACCTTTGGCTTGGGAGGGTGAGAGAGGGAGGCGAGAGAGAGGGATTGATCAATTAAGATTAGATTATAGTTTTGAATAATACATCTATATTTAAATCAAGTTGTGAATAATAATAATGTCAATTTAATAAATTTTCATAAAGAAATTAATCATAGCAGATAGGTTCATGTGAAAACAGTAGGAAACTTAAATTCTAAAAAGTTACAATGTGAGGTGCTGAAAAGTTCATGAAAGTTTAAAAAAAAGAAAATCTGACGTTTGGTTAGATTTTGGGAAATAGGTCAGGTCAAAAACTTTTCAACAGCTTCTCAATGCATTTAATGAAGCATGAAAAATACTCGAGTTAATTACAGTTATTTTTACATCTTAAAATTTGCTTTACCTTATGTAATGTCACTTGCAGGAATCATGAACATTTGAATTATTAATTAATTTCATAGCAGCACTTCAAATACCTGATCCTCTAAGAGTTCATGAGAAAAGACTAAGTTTGCAACACTGAAATAAAATTTAATTCTTTCCTTTAATTATTGTAATTATACTCATATCAATGAGACCATAATGAAATAGACCAAACATTTCATTTGGTATGACCTCAATTACTTGAACATTACCGTCTTCTGTAATAAGCTAATTAAAAGATTCTTTGATTTGGGAGAAGATTTTTGATGTTCTGCACCTAACCTGATAAACCCTGTTGCTGCTTTCATATTCATTTTGAAAAGGTAGAAAATTATTAACGATTATTGTGCTAATTTGATTTGAGTTACAATAAATCTAAGTAACAAACACGTGCTACACAACTGGCATACTCTCATTATTCCAGAAGGGAAAGAACAGTAAACAAATACTTGAAGTATTAGCATTTTACTTATAATGGTTAAAAAATGAATAGATGAATATAATTACAAATTAGCTTAATAAGGCATCAAATAAAATGTATATGAAGGTCTTCTATACACACTATGAAAAAAAAAAAAATTAATTGATCAAATGAAGAGATAAGTGATTGTTTTATTTATTTTATATCCAACATTTCATCTTGCAGCATATGTTATAATGAAATATATTTAATTATAATATAAGAATCATGAAAATAAATATTTCATTTTTAAAAAATGCCATGTTCTTTTGGGATGTAAGCAATCATGTCTCCTGTAGATTCTTGTTTTTCTATGATATCTATAACCTTTTAGGTAAGATAGTGGGGTGTTTCCCTGTTGCCCTTTCTACTGCTTAATATATTACATACATACACACGTTCTAGCTGTAGAGGAATGAAATAGCATATTAGGAATGGTTAATCTGAGTATTTTAAATTTTACAAGTCAGTTTTCAGTCCACACCTGACACTTGCATGAAACTCACTTGTGCTAACACCGAGGAACAAAATGTCTGTTTATTATTAGCGCACACACACACACACATATATATCTCTCAGTAGTTTTTTTTTTTTTTTTTTTTTAATACAATATTTTTAATGGGTACACATGTTTGAGTTAACATTCCCTGCTTTTTATTTTCTTGAACAGTAAAACTAGGTCAGTTGATATTTAATTTCACTGTTTCAGAAGAAAAAAAAAAAAAAGGTGTTTCAACTCAAACATATGTACCAATGAAAAAACTAAGTAATAAGAAATATATCTATATATATGACTGAAATGTATTATGCCCAACATAATGTGTGAATGTAAATTTTACACATTTAAGTGGAAGCAGATTTTTTTTTAAGGAAAGTGCTCACTTTCAAAAATAGAGCAATGGTTGTCATGTTTGAATGTTTTCCTTATCTGCACGTGTGAGTGTACACACACACACACACACAACACCATTGTAACTGTAAAGGAATGAGGGATGAAATAGCAGATTAAGAATGCTTAATCCAAGTATTTGAGCATTTTTTTTAAGATTCTTATGTGCAATTTATTTAATGCCAACAGATAATGCTGGAATTTGAACTCAGCTTCTCAATTCCACTCTCTATGCTAATAGTCATTACACAAACTGCACATAAAAAAAAAAATCCCAAATACTTAGATTAAGCATTCCTAATCTGCTATTTCATTCATCATTTCTCTACAGCTAGAACGGTGTGTGTAAATCTATGGGGTAAACCTAAGCGACAGAATGGTAAATGCAAACCTTTTCACCATGTGTGATATTGATGGTATGAGTCCTTTCTCATGAAATCACAATTACGCTGGACAGGTCATGTGTTACGTATGCAAGACAACAGAATTCCAAAAATGCTCATGTATGGTCGACTTGACAATAGTCATCGAAACATGGGCCGGTCTTTGCTTAGGTACAGGGACAGGCTGAAAAATAACCTCTTAGCTGTGAATATAAATCACACTACCTTTGAGAACATCGTAATTGATCGTAATGAATGGAAGACTACATGCTACAATGGCACCAAGAACAAGGCAGCATCAAACATTGTCAAGCTTTGTCAAACTAGGGAAAGGAATAAAATATCTGCTGCTGTTCCAGCCATATATTCCAAGAATCCACACTCTTGCACAATCTGTGGACTTCTTTGCAAATCACTAGCTGGACTGAAATGTCACTTGTGACTTACACACAAGGTTAAATAAACAAAGTTGTCGGAACCTCATACGTTGAAACCGACGGGAGAGTCCATTATATATATATATATATATATATATATATATATATAAAGAGAGAGAATAGATATATGTGTGTATTTGCATATAGTTGTGTACATGTGAATATGTAGATATAAATTGTAATAATATTTGTATGTACCTATGTATATCTACATTAATGCTGGCAGAACAGAATTTATCAGCTACAACCAAGAAGGAGAAATTAAGTTGAAAAATAGCAACAATATCAAATCCATCCAGCAGCAGCATCCAGTCAATGGAGAGATATATCACAATCTGCAAAGGCAAGGCCTGGGATGTTTGAACACCATCTGAAAGTCCTCCCTCTCTGACAATCTGAAGAGGGACTTCTTTAAGGCCACATTAGAATCTGTCTTTTTCTATGGCTCAACAACATGGACACTGATAAAACACCAAGAAGCATCACTTGACAAGGATGTTACAAGTTGGATTCAACATCAGCTGGAAGAAACGCCGGTATCGACACCTTTCTCCTATCTCAGATTTGCTAAGAGAGAGAAGGCTTTGGTTAGCTGGTCACTCCTGGAGAAGTAAGTCAGAACTTGTGAGTGATACCCTCCTATTGAACCCACTGCATAGCAAAAGATAAAGATCAGTTGGAAGACCTCATCACACCTACATTGACCAACTTGTAGATGACACTGGATGCCACCTAGAGGACCTGCTGATGGCAATGCCTGACAAAGATGGTTAGAGGGAATGTGTCAAGAGAATTCGTGAAGAATTCTCAACCTGATGATGATATCTATTAGGTTGGTGCAAAAATAATATCGTTTTTTGACGTATTTTTTAACGTCAAAAAACGATATTATTTTTGCACCAACCTAATATGTAAGGGTGGATGTATATATTTATATATAGATGGATATGTGAATGATATTTTTGTATACATGTGTATTATATTTGAAAATAAGTATGAGACTTGTACATAAATTATATTTATGGGATATATTGGAAAGTATATGTATGTATTTTTTAGGAAATGGATTAAATCCAACATTTTTAATTTATTTCTTTAAACATTATTTTGAATAGATAATCATATTTGAGTAGATGATCTGTTTTTATTTATTAAACAGTATATTTATTTACATCTACCAGCCTGAATATTTGAGAAATCTTATTAAAAAAAATATGAACCCTCTGGTAGGATTCAAACCTGCGTCCCCTTGAGAAAACTGTCATTAGAGCTGATGTGCCTCTTGGCCACATAGGAAATATATCCACTCAGATATGTATATTTTGAGAATCAGGAAATTCGGGCTTTGTTTGATCAGGAGGTGCTACATGGAGGATAGGTCAATGCATGTCAGGTCTAATGACGGTTTCCTCTAGGGAACACAGGTTTGAATACTGGAGGGAGGGCGCATATTTTTCTAACAAGATTTCTCAAATGTTCAGGTGAGTAGATGTAAATAATTAAATATACTGTTTAATAAATAAATAAAAACAGAGTATCTACTCAAATATTAGTATCCATTAAAAATAATGTTTAAATAATTTAAAAATATGTATGTATATATATTTTTTTTTAAATATTCTAAACTTGTACATGTAAATGTTTGTATCCTTGCCTATATTTTTTGTGTGATTATCTATTTATCTTTGTATTTGGAGATTAAATATATATATTCCCCCTCCCATGAATAAATGGACTGTCATCTTAACTAGATTATAAATATCAATATTTCAATTTTACAACGGCCAGGTTTCAATCCATACCAGATGATTACATTGTGCACAAAACACACACACATATATATATATATATATATATATATATATATATATTCAAACTAGTTTGATTAAAAAGAACTGACAAGTTGCTTGGATGAATATTTGCTGCCTAAATATATTCTATTCATTTAGTCCAAAAATAGCTAAAATTATAACCTTGGTTGTTGTCACAGATTTCTGAAACTGGTGCTGCAGTGTGTAAAAAGTTTAGGATAGATTTATTCTTCCTTTAAAATGAAACTAGATAGCTAAATATTTTTGGTTCAGTCTGAAATCAAAAGTTATGATGTTCTGAAAAGAATGAAATACTGAAGAAAGAAAAAAATGCTTTTATTTTATTCAAGATAATCCATTAAAAAGGTTAAGGAGAGAAATTTCAATTTTCAAACAACAGTGCTACATGCCATAAAAGTGAGTTGAAAATGCTTGAGAGACAAGGAAAGAGAGGTGGGGGAATCATATCTAGGTCTTAGTAAGAGGCTGAGTCCAGCATTAAGTAGAGGCCGACAAGTCATTCTGTCAAAATTCATTACCAATTCCATTCAGCCTAGGAAAGAGACCAGTGACAGGTAGCAAAAAACATTTTAGCTTAAAAGCTTTTGAACATTAAAGTAAAAATGAATGAAGAAAGAATGAAGTATGAACAAAGAATTTTTTATTTGATAAATGTTGAAGACTATATATATATATTTTTTTTTTTCTTGAAAAACTGCATTTTCCAACTGAAATAAAAAAATTAATTAGTATACTTGTATTTTCCAAGTGCTTTAAAGCTAAACACTGATTTTTTTTTTTTTTTTAGATTTTTTTTTATGTCATAAAATATAATAAAATCAATAATGTAATAGTGATTGGCAATATGGTATCCGAATTCATGCTTAATCTATGTCATTTACTTTTGCACTAATGGCCTTGGGAAAGGCAAGAATCCATTTCTGCTGACCTATCTAAGGGTTTAAATAGTAGGGTAGACTGGCCTCTATCCTTGGATGGCAACCAATTTAAAAGGACAATTCTGAATTCAAAACTGGAGGAGGCTATAGACCATTCCACTATTTTTTCCATAAGAAGCCCTGGCAATACAGAGATAAAAAAAAGGAAGAAATCTGTAGAGTGTCATATTCATCTATCTCCCAAGATGACATGGTAATTAAAGAATGAAAAGTATTTTATCAGTACAAAAGCATTTTTTAAAATAAAATACATTGCTTATGTATTATTATTAAATTCAAGATTGGATCATGTCATAATTTATAGAAAATGGTGTTTGGATGAGCTGTCTTACAAATTTTAAAATGATTTTAAGAAAAAAAAAAAAAAAGTTTTATTCATTGAAATAGAAAAAACAAAATGAAGTGCCATGTTTTTTTTTGGTGTTAGGTTTTGAAAATTTACCCTACAGGCTAAAGTCCCAGCCATTTTTTTTCTTAAATTTTAAAAAAGTCAAATATTAAAACTGATGTATTAGGTTGGTGCAAAAATAATGATGTAATAATGTCGTTTTTTGACGTTAAAAAATACGTCAAAAAAGGACATTATTACGTCATTATTTTTGCACCAACCTAATATATCCCTGGGTAATTTTCTTTTGGAAAAGGAGGTAGAAGTTCATTTAACAGTCCTTTCATATATTGAGAATCTTTGCTTAGCAACATTTCGAAGTAAATATTTTCAACCATAGACTTTAGGATTGAAAAAGATAAGGGCACAGCAGCCAGAGAAAAGGTCCACAGCTTGGTTGTCATTCTACCATTTAAACAGAAATGAATTAGGCCAGTGGTGCCTAAACTGGCCACATTCCATCATCTACCAGCTTTCATTTATTCTGCACTAAAACAAAATATCACTTTCCTCATCTATAGTTAACTAATTGATTCTCAAATGTCATTTTTTTTATTCTATCATTTTTTAATAACATTGAACCTCGTCTTTGTAATTGTCATATTTCTCTTATGTTACAAATCATATCAGGAAAATAAAAATTAAAACATTCTAATTTTATTCATTTATTTATAAAAATTAATTTTTTCTTCTTTGGTCTTCAAAAATGTATAAAATATATGGTCATGTACAGAAAAGTTTGGATGTCACTTGAATTAGACAATTATAAGTAATAATTAATTATGGATGTCAAAAATGATCAAAAAAAAAAAAAAAAAAAAAAAATATCAAGCATGATGCCACTCATTATCCATAACTAGAAATAGTTGGTGCATAAGTTTTAAAATGTTTATTAAAATCATTCATTTACAAAGCATTTAACAAGAACCAAATTAAGTTTTTGATAAATTCAACCAGAAAATTTCCCCATAATTCTTTACTTTTTCACAAAAATTTTTTCTATGAATAAAGACAACTTTTTTTTTTTAGTTTTTTTTTTTTTTTTTTTTTTTTTTAAATAATATTGTAAATTTTTACAACTTCCAGTTGAAAAGTAAAGTCTCTCTCCCAAAATGAATTTCAGTTAACTATAGTGGGACTTCAGGATTAAAATGAACAGTTGGTTTATCCATGCCAAGAAGATTAATGATGGATGGTAATGATGAGGAAACACAGGTAATTTTCACAAAACAATATAGGGAATTTATTTATGAATTTACATGCTTGAAATTGTGTCAGTAGCTTGTTTCAGGAAAATAAATGAGAAATTTTTCAAATCTGTAGTTTCAATGAAATGTCAAGAAGAGGAAATATTCATATAACAGATTAAATGAGCTGACACTAAATAATATTAAAAAAATATTTAAAACAAAGGTAAGAGAGTTTGTTACTCACCAAAGGGATATATGGTTGCATACTTTCAAAAGTAGATGAAAAGAGTCAGTTTGAAATACTTAGCTTTCTTGGGTTGTTGAAATAAAGTTCTTTGAAGATTTCATTTTTTTTTTTTTTTTTTTAATCTATGAATTGCTACGCATTCTTGGGAAATATAGTGGAGTGGTTTCCTTTACCATCTCCATGTTTGGGAATTCAGATGTTTATTTCGCTTAGACTATTTGCCAACCAAGGCCAGAGAAGCCAATCTACCTCCACTATTTAAACCCTTAAATGGGTGGAAGGGAGAAGAAATAAATTCAAGGGCATGTGTGAAAGAGAATGAAACTAATTAGCCTGGGATTGGAACTTAAGTCACCAAATTCACTTTCTATGCCAATATCCATTAGACTACCAGCACAACCTATAGCAAGATACTGATAGATTATACCTAAACAGGTTGACTAATTTGGGTCTGCAAACGCTAGAACAGATGTTACTAATTTTCAACATCAATATAAGAAGAATTTAATAATTTAATAATCATTGTAACTGAAGATCCCAACATTTCTTAACCTTTTTTTAACTTCAGAGTGCACTTGTAGAATAAATAAAACTGAGGCACACTTTAAATTTTAACTAGACCCCCACATGTGACCCATTGGGTCAACCTTGTTATATTTACTATTTACATTTAGTTTCATGAAGAGTTTGTGAAAAAGTAGTGCTATTTTAAAAATACATTTAATTGCAGTTATTGACATTGCTTTCAACATTAAAAAAAATTGTCTGTTTGAAGGAAGTTGAACAATGAGAGATTGTGTTGGGATTCAATACAATAACGAAATATTGTTGTGGGGCTGTGTGTAATTCGGCCGTTTAGAATAAACGATTTTCATTGAAAGAATAAAATTTAGAAGAAAAGACAACATGCTTTCAACAAATGAACATTAATTTAATATAACAACAAGAATACAAGAAATTGGTCATAGATTGGAAAGTAATGTCTTTTTGTTTGGGTTGGTAAAATTCTGAAATAAAATATAAATTCTCTGTGTATATATGTAAGAAACAATGAAATGTGATATGTGTGTTTGTGAAAAGTCAACGTGTGTGCGTCGTCCATAGTAAAGAGGTTACAAGACATAGAATTTGTTTCTTATTGTGGACAGTGTTGCTGTAGTCTGAAGCAGTCTCTTTGAAGTTTATCAGCACTCACTTTTAGCATGAGGTTGTGAAGTTCACAAGCGAGAGTGGCATGGACCTTGATGACAGCTGTGCATATCCTGTTTGGGGCTGGATTTTGTGTGTTTTATATACTTTCTCATAAGAAAATTGGCTCCATCCCCCACTTCCTACATGACAAATTTACATTCCCCCCCCCCCACTCTCTATATGACTTCTGGCAAACACACAAGATACAAAGTTCACAGAGTTTTATATAGCAAATAAATAAAAGATAAGGAAAGACTAGTCATGAAATTGAAAATAATAAAGAAGTCTCAAATAAGCATTTATTTTTAAGATATTACATTGTAAATTTAGGTGGTACAATTTTCATTTGAAGGGATTTATGAAGACGTTTTTTAACAAAAGAAAGTTAAATAATAACAGATTTAAATTCCTTGAGAAAGGCAAAAAGGAAAGGATTATCTACTCCTCCTTAAAGATTAAAGAATTTAGCATTCAGTTTAAAATATCAAGTGACAAAAAAAAAAAAAATTTGACTCAGACCTGGAAGCCATGGCTTGGTGTCTCTAGTTTTTCAAAAATAAAGATTTTTTTGAAATATAAAACTAATTCATAAATTACTCTTGTTAACTTGCAGCCCACCTGGTTACATTCCAGGGTGTATTGGTGCACTGGTTCAGAAACGCTGATTTAGACAGGTGACCACTTTGGAAAAGCAAAATGTTTTCTGCTGACATGAAATGGAAATATATCAAAACATTTGCTAGGTCTGCTGCTCAGAAAGTTCGTTCTCTATTGTGCTAGAAAATCTTTCTCACCCAAATCTATCTCATATATTTACAAGTTTATTATTCCTCCATGCTTAGAATATCGCTGCCAGATATGGTCTGGTGCTCCTGCTATATATTTAGAGATTCTTGATAAAATCCAAAGAATCTACAATATCATTGGTTCTGACCTGTCATCTCGGCTTCAGTCACTTTTCCACCTTCTCTATAGATATTTTCATGGTAATTGTTCTGATGAAATCTCCTCTATGGTACCTAGACTTTATGAATCTAAGCATACTACTAGATTGGTAGCAAGGTTTCATCATTTTACAGTTGAAATGGTTAGATGTAACTAAGTTCTGTGCTAACAGTTTCTTCTCTTGCTTGTGGGACTCTTCTGGCTTCTTACTTTCCAGTCAAGTTTGATCTTTAAAAATTTAAATGCAATGTCAACTGTTATCTTCTGTCCTCTTAAATTCTGTTCTTTTATTGTTCTCACACCATAATGTTTTTCTTATATTCTTTCACACTCAGTAAACCCCTGTGTGTTAGTGACTTTATTGCCTTGCTTGGGGTAAAATAATTAAAATAATTTTTTTTTTAAATTTGAAGCCTGTGTCAGACATAGAAAAACTTGGTAAAATCTCTTAATTGAAAATTCCATAACATTTTATATCATAATTAATGAGAAGTTTAGTAATACTTGTAAAATCTTTAATATTTAGTTTGCCAACAATCTTATTGCATACTATGAGACAAGAATGTATAATAATATAAATAGATTTAATAATACATGAAAAGAAAAACAAAGATCTGTAAGAGTATATATGTGCTTGTTAAATTTAATGGCTCCAAAATGAAACCTCCAGGAGAGTGATTTGCAACTTCACATTTTCCAATGACATGAAGTGAAACAATTATATTGAAAATCAATTCATAGGTCTACTGCTAGGAAAGTTGATTTACTATTTCATGTTAGACAATTTTTCTCACCAGAATCCATCTTACACACTTATAAATTTACCATTGGTCTGTGCATTGAATATAGTTGCTATATCTGGTCGGGTGCTTCTGTTATATAGCTAGAGATTCTTGATAAAATATGAAGAAGCTGCAATGTTATTGGTCATGACCTAACATCTCAGCTTCAGTCACTTTCCCACCATTGTAAAGTAGTTTCTCTGTGCCTTTTTTATAAATAATTTTTACAGTAAATGTTTTGATGATCTTTCCTCTTCGGTACCGCAACTTCACAAAGTGCAAATTTGGCAATTAGGTTTCATCATTTCTCTGTTGAAATTGCTGAATGTAAGTTCTATGCTAATAGTTTCTTCTCACCTATGGAATTCTCTTCCAGTTTCTTGTTTTCTGTCAATTACAATCTTCAAAAATTTAAATGTAATACAGTCATGTTGTCTCCTTGAATCTTGTGCTTTATTGTCCTCTCTGTTTCTTCCACTCTCAATAACTCCGTACATCCTAATGGATTTTATCACTATGTTTTGGCTAAAATGATTAAAATAAAACATATTTATGTAACACAGAAGGCGATCTAAAAAATGTTAACACTTCTATAAAAGTACCTTTATTAAAACAGCAGAAGTGATATCATGATTTCAAACAAGGGTGGTGGAACAGGTAATCCTATTCCCATCCTTGTAGGTGTTAATAGGAATGGATAAACAGGTAAACTTATTCATCAATCCTTTTCAATATATACTTGGAAAAATGATATTGAAATTATGTTTTGCCGATAAATGTATTCAAATAGAAACCTCAATGTATTTATTTTTGTAAATCAACCAGCATATATGATAAAATAGTTTTAAAGGTATGCCATATTAATGGGGTGAATGTATTCAATATGTAAGATAGAGTCTGTAAATATAAGCATTGTGGACACAGAGTTCAACACTAAATGGTGACAGTTTCATTCAATCTTCAATCCATGAAGATTGCATTTAAGCATGAAATAGACTGTTGTCATTCAGTGTTAAACACTGTCCACACTGTTATATAATTTAATGATAAACTTATTGATTTATAATGTTTCATTTTCTTTTTTTTTGTGCTGACAAACAGTACAGTCCACTATCCACAGAGAATCCCAAATTAGGCAAAATATGGATGGAATGCCTCTTGATTCTATCCTATCTTCAATTCTGCAAGTAGTTTCCATTTCATTGCATTCTAACAGGAATTACCACTTCTTCAGGTCATTTGAAGCACATTATTGTAATGCCTTGCTGTTAGACATAACATTTAATAGTTTTAGAATAATAATATATTTCATTATAAACAAAATACACTAAAATCTGTACATGTTTTAAGACAATGTCCTAAAATTTAATATAGTACTGGTACATTTAATAAACACTGATTACAAAACACTATTGTAAATAACTAAAAGTGTATTTGGGTTTATATTTACCCTGATAAGTGAATGATAGGAATTTCTATTGATGTCATTTGATTACTCAACTCCAAAGTTATCCTGCATTTCATTTTTGAAACGACTCTCTTAGTGTTCCATTAGAGATATAAACTATCAATATTAGTTTTTATGTGTCAGCCTAGAAGAGTTAGCAAAAGGTTGCTGACCCCTATGTGCCAACTTAGGGTTTTTAAAATTATTCAGTGTGCCAACTGCATACGTATTTTTATACAAGTCAAGGTCAATATACCTGTTCTACAATATATTTTATATAGTAATATATAGTATATATACTTTAGTATATATTAAAATTGAAACCGCTAAATATCTTCATTGCATTGTAGTAGTTATTTGTTTGAACTTTGTGATGTCGTTTGCAGCTGTGTATCATAGGTTACTGTTCCCTGGCATATAAGATTAAGGAGTATTGGATTCAGAAAACATTTATACTAGAAAAGTAAACCAAGAATAAAAATTAAAAAAAAAAAAAAAAAAAAAAATTAACAAGCTGTCTTCATTTGATGCTTGGAAATCATGGTAAGCTTACTTAGCTATGAATAGAAATTTCTGCTACACTTAAGCCCATTGAGAGTAAACAGATTTTATAGCTGTGATTCTTATGAGTGTTGTTGCAAATAATTCATTATAAAATCAATGTAGATGTCAAGAGGTGTTATTGACGGTGGCAGGATTAAATTATTTGGAGAAATAAATGTAAATTTGTATATTATTTTATAAATGCAATGCCACTTATTACAAATATAAAATACCTAATTAATAATAAATACACCTAAGTTTAAGTGATCCAAAAACCTTTGAAGTTAGGAAAGATAATTTAGAGAAGTTACTCTTTACTACTTTAGGATTAATAACAGATCAATATAAAATTTTATAATAATAATAATAATAAGTTTAACTCAGTAATCTTAGCTTGGAAGACAATAAAGATATGAATAAAACCAGGATTTCTGTCTGAATTTCTGGGAGGAGTTATTTACAGAAGGACTAATATCCTCATCTTTGTGATTATTTTAACACCATTTTGGTTTCTGTGCTCTTTGGAATTTCAAGCTGAACTCTTCATTTAAGGAGAATAGATTGTTCTTGTTCTAATATTCATGTCTACAGATATTTTGTGTTTTGCATAATACTTAAGAGCCAGATATCTTACAACATGGATGGTGGGGAAAAAAAAAACAATCAATCCCTGTAGATTAAATCAAGAGTTCAGTTTGAAATTTCCCTAAAGAAGGCCAAGGGCATAACAGCTGAAATGTTGTGATAACAACAAAAATAAGGATATTAGTGCAATTTAAATAATGTAAATAAAATTTTAACTGATAGGTTTCTGGATTCCATTATTCAAAAATGGATAAAATGTATTGGGAATGAGAAACAAAGGATAACATTTTTTTTCTTTCTATTTTTAAATAATTAAATTTAATTTCAGCAATTAAGATATCTTTTGGCAAAATAAAGTGAGATTAGAAATAGAGATTTCATTAATGATAAAGAAAAATGTTGATTATATTCATTTCATCTCGAGTTTTACCATTGAAATCACCCCCCCCCAAAAAAAAATAAGAGGGGGTTCCCAAATAATTGTGTTGCAATTCTTTAATGTAAATAATTACTGAATTTTAAATTTTTAACCAAATTCTTTATTGAATTATTTCTTTTCACATTTTAAATTATATATTTGTCTTCGTTAATGAAACTTAATGTGTTACAATACTTTTTTTTAAAGATTGTCATCAATGCAAAACATTTTGACAGTTCTGCACTTTGTTATCCTAGAAATTAATATGAAAAGCTGCTTTGGATATATTAGAATAGCAAAATTCAATAAAAGGAAGTTTGTTTTAAGGGATGACTGATATATAAAACAATTCAGCAGTGGTGGGTACTATTGATTTAGATTGCCTTTATTATTCAACATTAGATTTTTACTAAGGACTTTATAAATCTCTAGGTTAACAAAGATTATGAATAAAACACCAGGTTAAAGAGAAAAAATATATTTGCTTTTATGAATGAGAGAATTATAAGAATAAGAGTTACGCCCCTTGATTCAGATGCAGACGAATTTTTCCTTTAACTTAGTTTTAAATAATATTTGATATTTTATTCCCCTTTTATAAATTCAAATTTATTTGTTTATAGAAATTTCAAGTAAATTGTTTTTATAAAACAATTCCTTTATAAGAATTTGTAGGTAAATACAGTAAAAGCAATTTATCTCCTATAATGCCAAGTATTCTTGACAGCTGAAAATTATTTAAAAAATAATTATATCACAATGATTATGTTATTATAGTAGATGACTGCAGAAACACAAGCAACTATAATAAAACTAATTAGAGTAATATGACTTTAACACTGACACAAATCAAAAGAAGGATGTGACATTAACTTTTTACATTTGATATGACCACAAGATTATAAAATGTCTATTAGATATTTTTATAGACTAGTAAGGATACCTAGCATTGCACAGACCAAATCTGTAATGGAGTTTGAAATAGAGAAGAGTGCTGTTGGCTACTAGTTTGTAGCAGGAGAAATTACAACTTATTGCTAATTAGAATGAAGGCATTTAAAATAAATTAATTCAACATTTTCAAAAATAACTTTCACCACTTGGAGTAATTTTATACATATACTTTTATACAAATAACAACGTAACAAAAAAAAAAAAAAAAAAAAAAAAGGGGTGGGGCTCGAGAGAAAATTATATTTACATGTGTAAAGATAGAACTCATAAAAAAAATGTAGGTATGTTCTCTCCTAGAGGGGAAGATTGGACACATCTGATATTTACTGCATCCTGGAGAGGGAGAGGGAGAGAAAGAGAGAGAGAAAGAGAGAGAGAAAGAGAGAGAGAAAGAGAGAGAGAAAGAGAGAGAGAAAGAGAGAGAGAAAGAGAGAGAGACAGACATGTCTTTTCCTTTTATAATCCAGGACAGGACACCTAGTGGGCATTCTAGAAAACAAAGTGGAGACAATCCCCACATTTCTTCCCTTTGCTCTATTGCACTATGCAGCTGTTCAAGAGAGATTTGCTTAATTAAAAGTTTGAACATTTTGGTGCGTGTTGTCATTTATTTCATATACAGCATGTTATATTATAATTTATATTTAAGTTTTTCAAAATCTACAATTAAAAATATCAACACCATTTACTTTCAGGCTGTGATCCAAATGCCAAAAAGGTGGTTACCATCAAAAAGATCAGATTAAAAACTAAGCAAAATGTTTTTAAATTGTTTTTTTTTTAAAGTTGAATATGCAAATTAGTTAACAATTAAGTTGGCCAAGACATGACATATGCATGTGTGTATTTATTTATTTTAGGATATTAAAACATGTTAAAAATCGCTACATCATGGCAATTATGTTTCAACACTACAAATGTGTCTCCTCAGGCAATGTTAAACTACCAGCGAGTGAAAGATTAAATTAATTTAAAAAAAAATAGGCTTTTGGGAGATATATATATATATATATATATATATATAAGAAATATAGTCTTAAGGTGTGCTATAATTATGGGATAAAGTGCTCAATATCAGAGACAGTGTGTGTAAATATAAAAGTGAACATTGAAGTCAATACTTAGAGGCGACAGCCCATTTCATGCTAGACAACGATTGTGTCTAGCATGAAACTTGCCTCTAAGTGTTGACTTCAATGTTCACTTATATTATATATATATATAGCACCATTACCCCAGCACAAAAATTGCATTGTTTTATTCCCCCCCCCTTTTTTTTTTAGTTTAGGCATTTTTAGATTGGTCACCATTTTTGACCACTTCTGGTTAACTTTAGTTATCACTAGAATCCTCACAGTATAAGCATGAACCCAAGCACATGTTTCTTACTTTTTCTCATCCTCCTAATCTGACCCCCAATGTTACCATTGCTGGTATGTAACTTTTAAACCTTTTTTCTCACTACTTTGGTCTACTTTATTATCAGATTATTATTTGAACATTTGTTTAATGTAACCATCTTTTGTAATTCTGTATAAAGAATCTTTTTCTGCACATGTCCACTTTTCCCAAATGTAACCTTCATGAACCCTTTCAGTGAACTCACTGCAACATTGAAATGTATTCCTGTAGCAAACATTATACATATTCATGTAAGCAAAGCATTCATTACCTTTCTTTAACCACTTAGACAAATAATCTTCTATGTTCAACACTTTGGTTGCTTTTGTCATATTCCTTGTCACCCTTTTGTTTGTTTGTTATTCAGTCTAACAAGTTTTATATGTATATTTATTTCTTTTTCTAGTTTTACCCTTTTGGCTTTTAATAAACCTACCAATGAACAGGACTTTATCTTCAGAGTTTTAATTGCCTTAAGGCATTTATCTGTCTTTAGGTACACACGCATGTGAGATGGATGCATACCTCTGGAGGCAGAAAAGTAATCAACGAATGTGCTAAAACAGAAGCAAGAATTGAATTAATTTATAAGTTTTAAATATATCATAATTTGTTGATTTTATAAGTTTCTCATATTTCTCTCACAACCATTAATGGCAATCACAAATTGCATGTCCCAATTTCAAATTCCTCTTTGCCACCAATTATGAAGTGCATGAAAGCAATGTATGTCTGTCTTACCTTTGCCAGGATTTATGCTATGCTTTGTTGCTAATCCAGATTGCAATATCATAGATTTATGAAGCCTCTTCACAAATGCAAATAAGCTTATTGTTGAGTCTATCTTAGGCTTTAGGGCATCAACAATCAATGCCAGTTGAAAGGTATTATGGAACAAGGCAGTCAATGACTAAAGGTTTCTAAACAATTGCTGGAGAACTGAAAGATTTTGTAGCTTGCTAGAGAACTTGAGAGGGAAAGCTTCTCTGACCTGATAAAGGAAGATCTTGAACAGCATCTCAGAGCAATGGGAAATTCTAAAGACATGAAAGATTTGGAGAAATTATTGGCAAAAGAGAAAGAAGCTAAAGAAATGAACATCTGAAGAGACTGGAAAAGTTCACAGTAGTTTTTCACTTGGCCTAAGTCTTGAAGAATATGATCAAGAAATATGACTCTTTGATGTAATGAAACCTACAGCTGATCTAGAACCACTGTAACAATGTTTGACAAGGCCAAGATTCCTAGAACTGGTTTTACCAAGAAATCTGAAATAGTGCAGTCTGATTCTAGTCTTAAAATTCTTCAGTCATCAATTTCCAGAGAACCTGATGGTATAAAGGTCTTGATTATATGTTTTTTGAAAAAAAAAAAAAAAAAAAAAAAAAAAAAAAGTTTGCCATGTAAGATGTGAGTACACAGGACTTGATAAGTTGGCTATAGAAACTGAGGAATTTATCATTTCTTCAGTTTAAGACAAATCTCTTAATATTTTTTCTTTTGCCATTAAATTTATTGAACTTCATATAACTTCATAATTCCTGTACCTTTTATCTGTTTAATCAAAGACCTTCTCAAGGTGCCTTTTACAATCTTCAAGGGGAATTGAATTGTTTTTTAGTTTTTTTTTTTTTTATTAAGAAGACTTAATAAAATATCTTTCATATTAGAATGAATAAACAATTTTGACAAATTAAAAAAAAAAATACCCACTGATATAATGCCTAGCAAAACACTGATTTTTTTTAATGAAACTAAATTAAAACTTAATGTCATCTAATGACAAAAAGAACATTTTAAAGTATATTATTAATATATTATTATTATGTACTACTTAGTCGAGTTTCTTGGACTTTATCTGAAATGCTGAAATGTAGCATTAATTAACTACTCTTACCAAAGTAGAGTGTGTTAAACTATAGGTGGTCTGAACATTTTTCAGAATTATTTTAGATGTTTTTTGCCTATCAATGGTAATGTCCATGTGAAATACTGTTTTAAAATTATCTGAACAAAAATCACATTAATTCAAGAGAATGACCTCTGAATATCAGGATTTTATGAAAATAAACATGGTGTTGAACTGCATCTGTTGAATATTGAGGCAAACTGTCGACTTTCTAATAGGGTTGCTTATGTTGTTAAAAAAAAGAAAAAGGTGCCAGTGAGGGCAAAATCAGAATCATGACAACAGATACAATAGTCCAACAATGAATCTGTCCCATATAGCAGTAATTACAACCAGAATTTAATACGTTTAAAGTAGGTACTGTCACTAATTCATGATACTTAAGGTTTAAAAAGTTAAAAAGCTTTCTTGAAGCTTTCATTGAAAGCTAAAGGATCAAATTTACTATTTCCAGTGAGCAAAATACTCTGTAGTGTATTTCAACAGAAATTATGATTAGTGTAAAAATAGCTGATTAGAGCACCTTTTTTAGTCATTTGTCATCGCAATGCAATTTTCTTTATTAAAAAAATCTTCAAAAATAAAATATACTTTTCTGAAACTTTATTTGAGCAATATTAGCTGATTTGAAACAAATATTATTTACTTTAAGTTGAAAATAACTGAAATGGATTTTTAAAACAGTAGTGGTGATTACGTACTTGTCATCGCTCATAAATCACTTAACAAGTGCTAATAAAGGTGTTGACAGATTTATTATTGTTCTACTGAGACTATCTGTTAAAACATAATTTAAGTAAATGATGGGCAAACACTTATATATAATTTTTAAATACTCAGTAATCTTAAAAATGTTGGAAATATTCTCTGTAATGTTGACTTTAAATTTACTGCAGTCATTGATCTTATTTTCTGATAATGTCATGTATAATATACTTTCAATATAAGCATGTTTATACACATAAAAAAAATCAAAAATTATTTTAAAAATCTTAATGCATGATATTTAAGCTTTCCAATTTTCACTTAGTAAATATAGTATTCACTTAATATGACATGATCAAAATTTTGAAGAATTTTTAAGATTTTTGATTATTCATCAAAAAATTTTTTTCTTCAGACTATGTCCTTTATATATATTATTTATAAAAGCAATTAAAAGCTTATCTCATTAAATAATGTCAGTTTTATTGCAGTTTTTATTTTACTATTCAGAGCAGATTTTCCGAAAAGCAGTAACAGTTTGAAAAAAAAAAAAGAAAAAAAAGGATGATTTACATTCTCCAAGGAGTCTTGTGTTTAACTAATAAAACAAAATTTGAGATTAGAATTTCTAGAAATTTCATGAAATTAAAGGGGAGATGTAAAAAAATAAAAATAAAAAAATTATCAAGATTTTCTTAAAAATAATAATTTCAAAATTCATTCTTTGTGAATAGATCTTGAAAGTTTCATTAAAATTCAACAATTATTGGATATTTTACAAGAATTTCCAAATCAATGTTATTTTACAGGAAAAAAGCATTAAAATTTCCATAGTCAGCTCTGTTGATGAAAAAAGATTTTTAACCAATATTTTGAACATGAGAAAGGATTAAATTTTTTTAAAAAATACTCTTTCTTTCCTCTTAATAATATCAAACATTCTGATAATAAAACATTATTTTTTTTATTAAGTTTGCAGCTTTTTTTTTCATCAGGCTATACTGATTTTTCAGCCAATTAGTGAAGGTACTTTGATTACAGATTTCATTTTAAGAGCTTTTACCATTTATTTACACTATTAAAAAAGTAAAAGAAAATTATCTGAAAAGTATGTGTACCTGTTTCACAAAAAATTGCTCAGAGTAAGTAAAAGCAATAAAAAATTAAAATAGCTCAAATTTCTGTAATGTGGATTATTATTTACAGTCAAACTAATGTTACATTTTGCCCATTGTAATACCGTTGTCAGGAGTATCAATCCAGATAACCATTAGGAGAATTCTGAACTGAACCCTTTAATAATCCATGGGGGAGGGGTAAATGGTTCTTATCTTGCTGTCTAAGGATATCTTTCTGTTGTTGCTTTTTTTTTTTTTTTTTTTTTTTTTTTAAAATACTGCTCAGTTATTGCTACGCCTGTTTGCACCGAGTCTGTACTACCCAAACAAGAGATTGAACTCATAATTACTATGCCACTAAATTTTACAGAATTGGTTTATGAAAAGCAAGTTACTGTACAATTGGCAGAAAATGTACACTTGTAAAATAGCAACCAGAGAAAATTTTGCATGACATCATCTTCCATAATTTGACCAATAAAATTTCTTAATAATATACTTTCACATACAGAAACATGATTCCATTTGATAAATAAATCTAAAATTTACTAGGTTATAAATGATAATGTGACTTTTGGTAGATAGTTAAACATTGATGTGAAAAAAGAATTTTCTTTCTTTTAAGGTAGAAATTTTATTATAGCGTTATTCAGTTAGTAATGCTTGCATATAATTAGATCTTTTATCTCATTTTTCTACAGTTTCTTTGTTGAGCTAAATTTTAACTATAAACATTGAAATTTGCAAACCTGAGTTCAAATAGGAAGATGTCTTTTTTAATATTTAGCTTGTATAATGAATTTACGTGTCTGAAAATAATAAAAAAAAAAAAAAAAAAAAAATTTTCTTTCTCCTTTTAGTGATTATTTTGGCATAAATTCTTATGTTTACAACTACATACTCAAGTTTTGAGCACTACAATCTTGATCTTTTCAAGTCCAGTATCCACCATCATCTTTCCTACATATTCTCATAATCTGCACTTTTATTTATAAAACAACCTCATTCAATAATCCTTTACCATGACTTGCTCCAGAGTTTTGTATTGGCTGAACAATAGTAAAAAAAGCAAATGAATAAAAGCTCTCAATGTTTATTGCATATGAACAAGTTTTGAGGTTGATATTTTCACTTTTTCATGTGTAAAATTTTATTAGTTTGGCACATTTATCCACATATAAAGAAAATTAATCTTTCAAGAAGCATAGACATTACTTGTTTTTATTATTGCATTTGCAATAATTACTTTTTTTTTTTTTTTTGTATGTTTCAACTTTGAATATTTGCATCATATTTCTGATTTGTGTTGGGCCACTGCAAGAGTCTCTGTAGTGGTAGTGTTGAGCACCCAGGTCTCCCTTCCATAAAGTCATCACCAGCAGAACATGTCCATTAAACAACTTTCTCTTGGTTTCAATTGTTGTCTTGAGACTTCTCAGACTAGAGTACAAGTGGGCTAAAGAGTGGACAACAAGGCAAGATGGCCTGATGATTTGACCCAATACCTGGACAATACAAGGCCCACTATGGCCAGAGATAGGAAGTGGTGGAGGTCAACCAGGGAAGGGTTCCTCCAACAGGAGTGAGTCGACCTGGATTTGGATTTCTTATTCAAAAGAAAACAGAAAAGTTGGATCCTTGGCTATGAACACTGACTCTTGATATATTCCTTTTCAGTTGAATTATTTTTACAGATGTTTTCATTAAAGTCCCTTTTACTTAACTGTTTTGTTGATTTGAATGTTACATTGTCATAAACTGATGATGATGATTATTTTTAATTCCAGGTTTTGTTTTTTCATTTTCGTTCGGTTGACAGAAGCTAAATATTAAGTTTGTTGCCATTTTACAAACCTGTGAACAAGATACAAAGAATATCATCTTCACTAAAAAATTTTTTTAAATAATAATAAACAAAGAAATGGGAAGGTGAAAAATATTTTATTCCCATCACATCAACTTTATTTAAAATCCTTCTTAGTTTAATTCCCAGATACTATAAAAACAAGTGTGGGATTCAAAATGAAATATGAGGGGGCACTGAAAGGTTATCATCCTGTGTCACTTTTCCAAACTCAACCAAGTGAACAAATATCAGATTTTTTTTTTTTTTTTTTTTTACTTCATTTTACAAACAACCCTAATTTAAAGCAAACATCAAAGTCCTTTAAAAGGGAATTTTTTGCTTTTTGCTTTACCTTTAATATTATATTTTCTATCCACAAAGGTGAGAAAAAAATGTTTAATATGAAAATCCATTTATTTTTTAATGTTTTCAATTTCATGATGTGAAGTTTAAGGAAGTTGCAACATGAAGTATCCTTTGCAAGTCTCCATAATTATTTAAAGTTGTTCTTTTTTGTGCGTTATTTTTTTTTTTTCATCTCGAAATAAAATATTAACTTATATTAATTTACAATATTTTTTGACTAGGTGTGCAAATATATAAGTTAAATTAAAAAAAAAAAAAAAAAAACCTGCTGAGGATTTGAGTACAGATTTAAAAAATAAGTGAAATATCTCTTTATATAATAAAAACAATTCTTAGAAACTTAATGTCTTTCCACAACTTAGTTTCATGTGAACAACTAGATGGTTATGCAGCTGTCTCAAGATCTGAAGGTTGAGACAGTCGTATAACTCTACAAGAAACTAAGTTGTACAAAAGCAGGGATTGTTTTTAATATATTGGCTCTGTTTGTATATTTGTTGTACTTTACATTGAGCACTATTCCTGTAGTATCCTCACCATACATACATACATACATACATGCATACATGCATACATGCATACATGCATCTAAGATGAGGTATTATGTACATTTACATTATTCGGACTATTGTCCTCATCTTTGTCAGCATATTTATTACAACGTTTTGGCTGTTGTTGCTCCAACCTTCTTAAAATGGTTGTAATATCGAACTTAACCCTTTATTTCGCTTACCAGGGTAGACTGTTCTAGTTCCATGTTAAATGGATGTCAGTTATCTCCTGTTAATTTCCCTCTGAAAGTTCTCCACTGCCTTAACTGGGTATTGAACTCACACTCTTTGGGTCCTGTCACTGGATCTAATCAACGCCTTTATCCAATGTGCCATGTGTCCTTGAGAAATTAACAGGAGATAACTGACATCCATTAAACATGGCATGTGGAAATAGAGGAGTCTACCCCAGTGAATGAAATAAAGGGTTAAGTTTGACATTCCAACCACCTGAAGAAGGCCGGAGCGTAAAACGGCCAAAACGTTGTAATAAATATGGCAACAAAGATAAGGACAATAGTCCAAATAATGTAAATAATATATATATATATATATATATATATATATATATATATATATATATATATCTCACATCAAGATACAGGAATACAACAATGTCTAAAAATCAAACTTGCATTCTTACGATATCACAAAATTCCACAAAACTGTCACCTGTACATCCAAACTTACAGCACCTGGTATTTCTAAGTGGTAACCCAAATTCGATACAAAACTGAAGTTGAATCATTTTATAACAGTATGAAGAGGTTGACAGAGAAACAACCCACTGAATTGATAAAGCTACAGATAAAAACATTATTTCCTTCACTGAAGTGACTCTTAAAGATACCATATTTTTGTGGGTGGTGATAACTGTAATTGTTTTTCAACTATACACAAAAAAAAAAAAAAAAAAAAAAAATATGTTGCAGTAGGAACAAAACAAGATTCAAGTTAGATTGTTTTTGTTTGGCAGCATATCAACATCTCTATGGGTTATTTAATGCTGAATTTAAATATTTTGTAAGCAATTTTTATTTGAGATAATAATTTTTAGTGATACAAGTCTTACTAGTTAACTAGGGTATTTGTGCATGTGTGAATATAACAAACGCAACTGGAATTAGAACTCAGCTCCCTGATTAACAATTCTGAGACTTTATCCATTATGACACCTGCACATCCAAGCTTATAGCACCTGGCATTTTAAAGTGGTAACAAGATTTGATACAAGATTGAAGTTT
>OZ010588.1:3863497-3875095 GCA_963932145.1 Acanthosepion lycidas
AGTTTACCCTGCCTCTGAAGGCGACTGATCACTGAACAATAGTGTGTTTGAATTTCATAGTTGTGTTGTCATATCCTGCTATGACAACAGAAAACAACTGAATGAAATTAACAATAAGGACACTGCAATTGAGAAGACTTAAAAAAAAAGAATGCAGTGTAAAGGGAAATAATATTAATAATGCAGAGTGCTAAAGGTTAATTTAACTTTTTAAAATTTTCCTTTACTTGATTAAATGAATATCAACTTATATATATATATATATATATATATATATATATATATATAACTGTATTCAAAATTCCTTGTTTAATTCAAAATTTTTATTTTATTTTATTTTTTTTTATAAATCTATCGTTTTATTTCATGACATTAGAATGTATACCCTTTAAAAATTTTGCTAAGTGTACCATGATGTTTTCATTTGCTCCTAGGTGTATCTTTTAGTAATGGGACAATACCAATAATTTTACCGATTCTGATACAATTCCCAATACTGTTCTAAATTTCTGATTCCAATATGATTCTGATACCTACAATAATCAAAATTCATTATTTTCAGCCTCTACAGTTGATTTAGGAAACTTAATGAACAAAGTACATTTATTAATAAAACATTTAGTAGAAAAATGAATACAAAATCTTATGAAATAAAGTTAGATATCCTTTTTATTTAAAAAAATTGGGTAAGATTTTAAAAAATAAAAGATAACAATTCTCTGCATCTCGTTTGGCTCCAATGAGGAATAAATGAGAAAAAAAAAGTTCATAATATTTTAAATGCTATAATAAAACACAAGAAAGTTCAATTATGCCAAAGAAAAATATTAGTTAAATAAAATTAAAATACCATTTTTGATGGAAATTAAATTTTACATTTTTTTAATACAAACTTTTGTGTGAAAAAGTTTTTTTTCAGAAAACTTCAAAAAAGTTTGTTTATTTTTTTTTAAGAAAAAAAAAAAAAAGAAAAAAAAAAAAAATCAGCATATTGTGATGAAAACATTCTCCAAATGTAATGAAAACAGTTTTATCATCAAGATCTTTGTTATTATTAGTAGGGATAAAAGTATTTTTTAAATATTAAATGAAATTTTTTTATTTTTTTTACTCCTTTTTAGAACATTCGAAATTTTGATTAAAAAACTTTTTTTCTTGTGTCAGCATAGCATATTTTAGCCTCTTTTTTTGAAGTAACAGACATTAATTTAGAAATTCTTGCAAATATCTTTTTTTTTTTTTCCTTGGATTTTAATGAAATTTTCAGCACTTATTCACAGATGAATGAAATCATGTTTGAATTATTTTATTTTTTTAAATCTTGGTAGATTGTTATTTTTTGTTACATATGTTACCCACCACTTAATTTTATGAAAACTTAAGAAATTTATCTTGGTGATTTTAGTGGCTATATTATGAGCAGAATTCTTTAAAGAATTTAAATTACCAATTTTTTTTTTTTTTTTTTTTTCAAAAATGAACTGTCTTACTGAAAAACTGTTCTGAATCAAAAAATAAAAAAAATGCAATTAAACTAAAGAATTATTTAACTAGAAGCTTAAAGACAATATTGACTGATGAAAAATGAATTTTTATAAGATTTGTTTTCATTTTTTACAATTTTAAATTGAATAATTTATAAAGTTTTTAAATCTTTCAAAATTCATTTTCAATGAGATAACTCTTATAAGATATTGTCAGTAGGTAAAACTATATTTACTAATCATATATCGTAATGCTTATTACAATCTGATGACTACAAATATTTTTAAAGGAATTTTGATTTGTTTTTGTATGTGTGATATACATGCAGAATTTCAAAGTCTGGATGCCAAAACCTAATGTTATCATTAAAAGGATAAGTGATTAAAGAGTTTCCACCCCCTTACAGGAAGGTGAGGGGGGGATTTACATCATACTTAAGTGTTATATAGATTTTAGTTTTACAGATAGTTTAAAATTAATAAATATTTATATCTTTTTATCATTAGTACCAGGAGTAGAAAATTAAGTGTTAAACAAAAAAAAAAAAAAATCCAATGAATCATTTTTGGAATTGGAAATCAGCTTAAAAATTCTCCAATTCTGATGCCGATTTCCAGAAAAGTTCCAATATTTCTGATTCTTTATTCCAATTGTCCCAGCACTAGTGCTTTTTTTAGAAAGGTTGAGAAACACTGCTCTGGATCATCGACATGTGACCAAGAGGGTACATTGACAACCCCCGGACCAATGTTCAATAGCAGAAAATGAGTCATTTTAGTTTGCATGTAGAAACAGCAACTAATAATAATGCTATTATTAAAAGGATTAGTCCTAAAAGATAACTAGAGAACTTAGTTACACATTTCAAGTGGAAAAAGAAAGAAAGAAAAAACTGGCCACAAAAAAGCACAGCCTATTAATAATTTGTATTGGTATCAGTTCAAAAGCAAAGAATTAAGTTTTCAGCAGATGAGTCATACCACCCCCAGTTGAATAGTAGCAATATCAAGTATCAGTAGTAACAGCTAGTGTGGTACTATAAATGAAACATCACAGCAATTATAATTTTTCTAGTAATAAAATATGATATATTGTCATAGAGAACAAACACAATTAAATATTAATGATAAAATATGTTAGTAGTTTTGGGATTTGTAACCTGACTTCATCTTTTTATATACAGTTTTTGAAAGTGATCAGTGACAAAAATAGTAATTAAAAATACATAGATGATTTTATTATTAAAATATGATGAGCTTTATACAATTAGAAAATATAATACAAACTATTTTTATTACATAAATATATCCTTTATATTCATGAGAAGAGGTGTAGTTTTAACTTTTATAAGTGTCATGTACTAGGAAATAGTTCTCTTATTTCATTAAAATTGCTTAAAACACAGTCAAAAGGTTATTAATGGCGAAACCCTTGTAAAATATATAAAAAAAGCCTATTCAAAATATGAAATCAGGTAATCAAAAGGTGCACCATCTTAAGGAATACAAAAGTAGATAAGCAAGTAAAGTTAGCCACCGAAGTCCTGACTGTTAGTCATGCATATTTGGCAAGCAGACAAAGTTATAAAAAGAAGAGTGGATTTTACACTTAATTGATATTATGATACCACTGTTTCAACCATGGAAAGCATGCAGCCCTAAGTATGGTAGCAAAAGAGAGAAAGAGATGACCATAAGACAACTTTCCCCTATATAAACGATATGAAGAGTGCATGAGAGAAAGTGACAGAGAAAATAAAAATAAACAGAAATCCCAACATAGGAACATAAGGGAAAAAATTTTTTTAAAAAAATAAACCACATCAAGATGTGGTTGATCAGCACACGTGTTGTACCAACTAAGTCCAGGGTTAACTTAGAAAACTCTTGTTAAAATCGTCTGTTTTACAGTCTGAAAGCAAAAAAAAAAAAGGAGAAAAAGAAGTGTTGAATGCAAAAAAAAGAAATAAAAATTAAAAAAATATTAAAAACTGAAAGAAAAAAAAGAAAGAAAAAAAGAAAAACTGTAGACAGGGAAAATCTTAAATTAGAACTTTGGAAATCAAAATTAATGAAACTCCTTATTTTATTAAAATTCTGCAATCTTTTAATATTGTTTTATAGGAGGAAAAAACAATATCAATGAAGTTGTTAGTTTTTCCTTGCAGCTGTTGTAACAAGATTTAAAAAATAGAATTAAATTTTGATTCTTAAAATTACTTGCTTTGCAAAATCTTAAGAAATTAATAAAGGCCTGGGAGTGAATTTCCTGGAAATAATTTACTATAATAAACACACACCTATATATATATATATATATATATATATATTTTTCATTCAGTTCTATGGATATGAATATGTGACTGTGGATCACAAATTCATATCCATACAACTGAATATGTTAGCTCTATCACTGATATTGAGTACTTTCTAATAAATACTGCTCATAGAAATTAATATATATATATATATATATATATATATATATATATATATGTGTGTGTGTGTGTGTGTGTGTGTATTATATCAACCAAAGAATATTACAAAAACTGCAGCTGCTTCCTCCAAAGACAAAGTTATATGAATACTGACTTTATTTTTTAATCAAAAGATATATTTATTTTTTCCTAATATTTTCACAATTTTCTTTTACAATGAAAACAGATTAAAATAATTACAATAGAAAGAAAGTATAACCATGTGTAAGTTTGAGAAGTAACCAAGGCCGTGAATCAGCCATCTTGCATGAAATAAAGTTTGCATATATCTTTGCTTTTAAAAGGTAAAAGGCTCATCTGAGAGATTTTCTATTAAACTTTTTCTTTTCTTTTTTAAATTGCATTTTTGTTAAGTTTTACCAGTTAAGAATTAAAACTAGAAAGTATAAAATTGGGGAATACTAGATTTAATTAATTTGTTGGATCTTACTAAATGTAAACAAAAAGTGAAAATATGATTTAAAAAGATTTTGTATAGAAAGGGTAAGCCACATTAGAAAAATAAAAGACATTGTCTAAGATCAAATGAAAGAAAAAATAGCATTAAAATCAATATGTTGACTTAAAATATTTGGTTTATGTAACAAAATTGGACAAATCATTTTACCCCAAGCAGGTGATAATGCCACTAAGACACTAGTGGTTACTGAGAGTGAAAAAGAACAAAAAGACTAGTGAAGAGAAAGGACAATGAAAGAACAGGATTCAGAAAGATAGAAGATAGTGGTTGACATAGCATTTAAATTTTTGAAGATTGTAGGAAGCAAGAAACTGGAAGAGAGTTCCACAATCGAGAAGTGCAAGAAATGAAACTATCAGAATGGAATTTATGGTTATATCTAGCTAATTCAACAGTAAAATGGTGAGACCTAAGTGCCAATCTAGTAGGACATTAAAATTCATGTGGTCAAGAACAATTGCCATGAAAATATCTTTTTTTAGAAAAAGACAGTGGAAAGCGACATCATGCCAGTAGGAAAGTGACTAAAGTCAAAACGCCAGGTTTGGACCAATTACATTATAGATTCTGCTTTGAATTTTGTTGAGAATATATATATATATATATATATATATATATATATATATATATATATATATATATATATATATCTCAGGATCACCAGACCAGATATGGCAGAAAAATTTAATGCATGGATGAATGATAGATTTATAACTGCATAAAATGGATTCTGACAAGAAAAACAGTCAGTCACAACAGAGTTCACCAACTTTCCTCGCAGAGGAACTAGCAATTGATTCAATATAATTTCTCCACTTTATGATAGTGGAAAAAAAAATAAAACCAAGAATGTGCAATGAGTTGTTCTCCTAGAGGTTAGCATCAGTCATGTTAATGAAAGACTAAATAGATTCTCTAAGACGATTACAATGAAGCAATTCCGTTTTGGAGAGAAAAGAAGAGGAGAAATTATTATTTTTTGAATCTTTACAAAGAGATGGTATAACAAAAAGCCAATACAATAAATTTGACCATTAAAACCAAAAAAATTGAAATTAAAAAAAAAAGAAATCTCAACTGAAATTTAGAAATTTAATTTTATCAAAATTTAAATTTATCAAACGCGTTAAAAACCCAAGCTAGCTTCAAACGCGTTAAAGACCCAAGCTAGCTTCAAACGCGTTAAAGACCCAAGCTAGCTTCAAACGCGTTAAAGACCCAAGCTAGCTTCAAACGCGTTAAAGACCCAAGCTAGCTTCAAACGCGTTAAAGACCCAAGCTAGCTTCAAACGCGTTAAAAACCCAAGCTAGCTTCAAACGCGTTAAAAACCCAAGCTAGCTTCAAACGCGTTAAAAACCCAAGCTAGCTTCAAACGCGTTAAAAACCCAAGCTAGCTTCAAACGCGTTAAAAACCCAAGCTAGCTTCAAACGCGTTAAAAACCCAAGCTAGCTTCAAACGCGTTAAAAACCCAAGCTAGCTTCAAACGCGTTAAAAACCCAAGCTAGCTTCAAACGCGTTAAAAACCCAAGCTAGCTTCAAACGCGTTAAAAACCCAAGCTAGCTTCAAACGCGTTAAAAACCCAAGCTAGCTTCAAACGCGTTAAAAACCCAAGCTAGCTTCAAACGCGTTAAAGACCCAAGCTAGCTTCAAACGCGTTAAAAACCCAACTAGCTTCTTACTACATAGTGTGTGAAATTAGTTTCATTTGAAAAATACTGTAGTTGATATGTAAAGGACTACCTAATTAGTATAGTTATGACATGGACTATATAAATCCCCAATAAGGTCAGAGCAGCTCTTGGTGAGGTAAACTACCACTGATGAAATAGGAAGGAAATCCCATTTCATAACAGAAACAAAAGCAGAGACAGGCATGCCTTGACGGCCAGATGTTAGGAAGCAATGACAGTTGCAACAAATATATTATAAAAAAAAATCATGCTGTAAGGGAACAAAAAAGGAAACTGAAAAAAAAAAAAAAAAAAAAAAAAAAAAGGTTTATGCAAACACACTTTCAAATCACAGACAATTCCCTTTTTCTTCTTTTAATTGAAATTATTATTTAGCAGAAAACAACACATTTGGGTTAAGATCTCATTATAAAAATATCTTCAACTTTGAAAGGAACGTCTACTTTTTTACCAGAACCATATGATGTCAGAGTATAGAAATATGGTGGATAAATGCTTGATTTTTTTTATATTCCTAAAACCTTTTTTTTCTCAAATCAGTAGTATTCACACAATAATGCATAGTAAAAAGTACTTACATATGAATGTTTAAAGAAACAGAAAAAAAAATCACTTGGTTATGATGCATAACAAAAAGATAAATAAAAAGAGATAATAATAAATAGTACGTGTGTGTTTATGATGTTGTATTGGATCATTTAATCCTTTAGAGTAAAAATAAAAAAAATAAAAATCATTTTAAAAATATAACTACTAAAGTCATTGAATAAGTGGTGCAACAATTATTGGTACTAAAATCAAGACTATCAAGGTTCAAATAATAGGAACAGACTCGATTCTTTAGACTTGAGAAGGCAACCACTTAAGGTCAACTTTGAATTCAAAATGGAAGAAGACAGTGGAAAGCTCCACTACCATTACAAAAACTGATGACAGTTCAGATATTAAAGAAATGGAAGCTGTGGTGAGCCATGATCACCTACATCATGAGGAATGAGAACATAAAAGTCTTGAAATTATATTAATTTAAAATAGCTTGAAACAAAAGAAAACTGATTTACATGTGCTATAATATAAGTGCCTTCAGGTCTTAATAAGTAAATAAATAAAAATTAATTCTTCAAAAGTTTTATTCACTCAATGCATTATTTCCTATATATAATAGACCGGATATAATAGAAACCCAGATATAAGAGACTTCTTCTCCGGTCCCGACAACTCTCTTATATCCGGGTTACACTGTACTATTATATTTTCAATACACATTTTTCTCATTAGTAGCCCTAAAAGTCACAAGTACCAACATTCAAGATTTAGTACCAATAAACTTTCTAATATAGCCTAATGTGGCAACCATATTTGAATCTAGTACCTCCATGTTCCAAATGGGTAAAATATATTTCCCAATAATTGATTTAAGCTTTAATCTTTCTTAGTTTCTTTTTTTTAATATAAAGCAGGTAAAAATATAGTCCTTTTCTTTATTAGTTTTCTTTTTTTAAACTTTACTCTTGTATAGATTTGTAGATTTTAGAAAGAAAAAAAAAAAAAAAAAAATCAGCATTAGGAAAACTGAGGGTAGAAATAAAAATGAAGGAAAGGAAAAAATGGTAAAAACAAAATAGGATTAAATTAAAAAAAAAAATTCCTATATATTAAAAACTTCAAGATTATAAAAAAGAAAAAACTTTAATTTTTGTAGATTCTCATCAATTCCTGCAAATATTTATATAATTTTTTTTTGTCAAATCTGAACTAGTATAAAGATTTAAAGAGAATCAACCATATACAGTGCAACCCCACTCCACAATATTTATATCTCCAACTTACTATCAAATTATTTCAACGTCTTATACTGTTGCTTTCTTATTTCTCTCATTGATTGAAACTGCTAAAGAGAGAAGCTTCCTTTTCTCAAATCTGTATCCAGTGGTTTTCAAATGATAAAATGTCTTATACAGTTTGATGAAAAAAGTAATGGTTTAGTTTTGTCATATCTCTGCAGATAATTAACAAGACTTGTTTTCTAAGAACATTTTTAAGGAAAGACATTTTACTATTGTTTGAATGAGCTAGAAAAACCTCACTGGAAGACATTTTATTGCATTTAGACAATGGATTATAGGAGTTGTCACTGTTTGCTTTTGTAAGATTTCCAAAGATAATTCTCTTTTTTGTATTTTTTTTTTATTTATAAAAATAGTATTTCTTTTGGGGGGGAGGGGGATTGGATTAACAAACAAAACAAAAGACTGAAATTTAAGAGAAAAGTGATGTCACACATAAAAAAAAATATGTAATCACTAAATAAAAAAAAAAAAAATCTAAAATAATTTTATCATACAAATAATTTATAAGGATTATTAAATACAATAAGAAGATGGAGGAAAGCAAAACAAACAGGTTGCAGGCGTTTAATAAAATACAGCTTAATTCACAGTTTTTCTTTTCTCTTTGTTTAGTTAAGGAATATATTATAAAAGCAATTTTAACAAATATTTGAAATTAAACCAGAAAAGAATCCCAGTGAAAGAAATGATATCTAATTTAATGTTTTTTTTTATTTATTTGCCTAAATAAATGTGCATGATAAATCTTTATCAATTCTGAACACTAAATTTAACACTTTTGATGTCAGATAAATTTAAATTATTTATCAAATCCACTAGTCAATATTATGTGATCCAACACTGGCCATGCATTAGTGCAGATATACTGAAATATATACCTCAATTAATGAGAGTGGGTTGCATTAAAAACTTAATATACTTATAAAGTTACTGTTTATAGCTTGAAAAATGAGATCAAGAAATGTTTAAAATTTCACAATGAATTTAAATAATGTATGATTAGGACTGTAATTTAGATAGAGTGATTAATCACTTAAACATTTCATTTTTCTTAAGTAAATAAAATACTTACAAAAAAGACAACTATGTTTCATGTGTAAAACCAAGTAACACCTGAAATTTTGGTTTAAGAAAATAGCATTAAAAATAGTATATAAAGTGTTATATATCTAAAATTTTCTAATTTTTAATCTAACTTAGTCTTGAAATGACTAAAGTATACACACCAAATTAAATCTGTTATTTAAGAATAAAAGTCTACATAATGGCATCCTGGAATTTAAAGTATCATAGTGTGGCATATAAGTCATTCAATAAAAGTGGCTTAGTTGACAAAAAAAAAAAAACAAAACAAAAAAAAAAACAAACAAAAAACAACACTGTTACAGATAATGCTATATGTCTATGAATGTCATAAAAATACAAAGTTTGGTTTCTGTGCTCTACAAATGCAGGGTCAAAAAGGATATAAACATGTAGAAATTTTTTTTACTGACAACATCCAATTCTCAAAATGCAGATGAGTAAAGAGACTTCTAAGTCAAGCACTATGAAGAGAATCTTGAGAGCTTAAGGTCACTCGGTAGGATCTTGATAGAGTGACAATAAATATAAGTATAGTCAAGAATACAATAAGTTAAGGGCATGATGAATTGGAGAGAGGAAGAATATCATAGAGAATGGCTTAACCTCGGAGAATGTCTACTAGCAGTGAAAATCCCAATAGCCACTAATTCTACATCTAAAAACAAAAAAAAAAAATGTGATATCCAGGTAACCCTGGGAAATTTCAAACTCATTTCTTATTTAATTTAGTAGATCAAAATTGTTATGTAATTATTTTAAACTAAACGATCAAAAATATTTTTTCTTTTGATCAACTGATAAAATTTAATTTTCAAGGAATAATTTTACAGTGATTTACATCAATTATAAATGTAATTTTGTCTTCTCATAACCAGTAAAATTTTTTAAGTAATTCATATTTAAAAATCAAATTTTGTCAAATATTCTAATGAATTTATTATAAAATCTATTCCAGTATAAGACAAACTAATTTTAGTGAAAATAAAAAAATACTTGGAAATATTAATACCATCCTATCATAACTGATTTTTAAATATTTTGCAATAAAATTCTATTTTATAAACTTAGTTATAACAATAAAACACAGAAATTCTCATTCAGTAATAAATTATAGTAAAAGTTAAGACAGTACAAACAAAAAGTTACTTCCCTTGCATACATATTCTACAAACAAAAAAATATTGTATTATATTTTCAAGTCAATATGTTAAAAGTTACTTTGTGCAACAAAAGACGAGCAGTGGAGATCCATGATCGGCCACACCTTGAAAAGACACAGAACATAAAAGAAAATGATGTTCAAAACTATATGACAGTTGAGATTTTTCTTTTCATACTAATAAATTTCTAGCAGAAAATAAAATAAATATAATAATTTTCTCAAAATCTAAAATATGAATAGCATTTTCACCCAATAAAAACAATTTCTTTAAAAATATATTTCCATTGCTAAGCAGGCTTAAGTGAAAATTAGATTGATATTTGAGTTTAAGTAAAATGGATATTTTTTTTTTAGATATTTAGATGGATATTTGAGTTTACAAATAACTGGTCATGGCCTCTATTCAAGGTTATAGAATAATTCTGGTTAACTACTCCATCCTAATTCAATGTTTAGTCGATTAGGAGGGCGAATGGGTGACTATGGTATTTCATTATTTCAAGGTTTTTATTTAAAAACATTTACATCCTGGCAACAAAACTTTTCACAAAAAAAAAAAAAAAAAAAAAAAAATTCAAATACTGTGAAAGATGACAAAAGATTAAAGACAAAAGATAGACAAACTGATAAAACAGGAAAGACAGACACAAAATAGAACAAATATAGAGAAAAAACAAGCAGATAACAGCAGAAACAATTATGTACATGAAGAGAGAATACAGCCTATAACAATATTCATAACTAAATTACATAGGATGACTACAGACTATTTTAAAATGACAAACAACAGAAACACAAACAAATACATTGACATTTATTCCCAGAGGAATAATTATATAAAAGTTCACAGAGATGTTTACAAAGATTTTTAAGAATCTAACCAATTTCATACACACCGAGTTTCTTCTGCCTGGTAGGATAATTGGCATTACTCATTTCTTGTTAAAGATAAAATAAAATAAGTTTAACATTTTTTTTTTTTTTTTTATGAATAAGTTTTTTTTTTTTTGTTTTTTGTTTTTTTTAGCAAATCCACATCCACACCACAAAGTAAAACAACCTATACAAAAATGGCAACATTAAATATTTGTGCAGGACAAACATGAATTAAGAATTACAAAACATTAAAAAATAAAATAGTAAGCATCCGAAACGCCTATAGAAAAATGAAACAGCAGAAAAAAAATTAGCAAAATGTTTACAAATTGTACAGTTGCAATAGTTTAATTTTCTTTTTTTTTTTTAATTTCAGTAAAATAGAAAAAAAAAAGCCTACACACTTAATATCAGCGGAGATATGTGTGGGGAAAAAAAAAATACAAATTTTTATAGATTACAACAATGGTTTGTAAAATTAATGAAAA
>OZ010588.1:3875295-3932551 GCA_963932145.1 Acanthosepion lycidas
AGAAAAAGAAAAAAAGAGAAAAAGAAAAAAAGAGAAAAAGAAAAAAAGAGAAAAAGAAAAAGAAAGAGAAAAGAGAAAAAGAGAAAAAAAGAGAAAAAGAAAGAAAAAAGAGAAAAAGAAGAGAAAAAGAAAAGAAAAAGAAAATAAAGAAAATAAAGAAAGAAAAAAATTTTTTTTTTTAAATTTCAGTATCCACTCCCCTTTGTGTGCATATATAATAACATCAACTTAAACATCACTTTAGTCCAATGTACATCAGATGAGGAAAAAAAAAACAAAAAAACTTCCACTGCCATTAAAGCCATGTATCAAGTTAAAAGTTTAAAGATGTTTTGTAAATACTGAGTTATAGTATACTGTCTTTCCAACTGTCAAGACTGAAAACAGAAGCAACTATTCTCTCTTGGCATGTGTTTTTAAAATGTCAAATATGAAAACTTAGATAGGTTTTTATAATTTCAAGCTTAAAATTTACAGTGTCTTATATAATATTTGTTGTTTATAAAACCATCATGTGTTTTTTTTTGTTTTTCAAAATCAAATTCACCCCATGCAAGGCAGTAAAGCCACTAAGGCACAAGGGGTTACTGATGTGAAAGAATTAGAAAAAAGAAATATTAATAAGGAGCAAATACAATAGAAGACAGTAGATAACAATTGACATTGCATTTAAATTTTTGAAGATCAAAGTTGGTTGGAAAGCATGGAGCTGAAAGAGTGTTCCAGGAGTGCGAGAAAAACTGTTAGAACTTACGGTTACATCTAAACAATTCAACTTTAAATTGATAAAACCTTGTGCCAATCTAGTACAGCATTTAAAATTAATAAAGTCTAGGTACCATAGTGAAGAGTTACTGTAAATGTATTCATAGAAAAGGCACAGGGAAGCAACTTTACAGCAGTAGGAAAGTCACTGAAGCCAAGACACCAGGTCAGGACCAATAATATTGCTGGGTTTTTTTTTATGAAGATTAAACATTAAAAGAATTCTTTTAATGTAAAGCTACTCATTTCTCTATTACCAAATTCTCAATTATGACAGTCTATAAAGGCATCAATTATCTACTATAATCGATTAATTCTGATTTAAATGTATAAGTTGACATCAAGGTCTTCAGCAGCCCTTAAATCCTACATAAATAACAAATTTGAAAAGGTAGTTTTTTTATTTTTCTTTTCCTCAAAAGGTCTGGTTCTCCAATATGAAAAAAATTCTTTGAAATTACTACCCAGTGATCCATTAATAATTCTTCAATCTGGAATAATAATAATGCTATTCAATGAAAATGATAAATAAAGTGCAAAGCCAACCATTTACAAGATTACAATATATTTATTAATTATAACTAGTATTTAGCCACCAAGTTTCCTATTGCTTTTTCAGATACCATGTTTACAATTTCAAAACTACAAAACTGTTTAACTGGATGAAAAATCCTATCTTTCATAAATATTTCAATGTACAAAGAAAAAAAATTATTTCCGTAGATTTTATCTTTTAGTTTCTAAGTCAAAAACAGTTTATCAATAGGTAATAAGCAATTACTGTGTCCTTTTGAATGCAGAAAGGGAGAAATTGTTTTTCTTTCAAAGATAGAGAGTTCTACAAAGAAAGTATTAGGTTGGTGCAAAAATAATGACGTAATAATGTCGTTTTTTTGATGTATTTTTTAACGTCAAAAAACGACATTATTACGTTATTATTTTTGCACCAACCTAATAATAGCAAGATATCAAACAAATTGTTGAGTTTCAAGAACAAGTCTGAGGCAAGACTTGTGATGAGAAACAAACTACCTACCCCCATCAATATCAGTTACTTGCTATAGAACACACACTAAGTGAAGGAAATTTGGTATCACTGTATAAGGGGGTGAGTGAAATTAGAGAGGCTGGTTAGGGTTAGACGACACCACCACCAACAATAACAGTACTTATTTAACGCCTCCATAAAAAGGAAAGAGTTTGGGATGCAAAAACAACCAGACTAACAGAAAAAATGTATAAAGGAAGAAAATATTAAAAACTGATACTGGCTGGTTCAGTTGTTAATGGCAAATAAATTACTTCATCAAACATAAAATAAGTATATAAAAGGGAGTCATTTAAAGATTTGTACAGTATGAACATGGTTGACTGAATTTAGCAAGAGTCTTGCCCAACCAATGAAATCTATTCATGCATTTATCTTATACAAATGTTTACCTTTTCATGGTTGACTGAACAGAGACTAATTTCTTAATTAGCCAATTCGGTGTAATTATGATTGGTTTAAGCTAATGTATTTCACATGCTTGTAAAATATGTAAAAATACACAACTGAAAAGGATATAAAATTGACTTATTTACATTAATTATTTACAGTCAGATTAATTTCTCATCTTTGTTACTATCACAACATTTTGGCCATTGTGCTCTCTGGCCTTCTTCAGGTGTCTGTTAATCCAGGTAACTTTCAAGGAACTTCAAACTGAACACGTTATTTAATTTACGGGGGTAGATTGTTCTCATTCTACTGTACATGTCTAGGCATGTCTTGTTCTTATTTAGTACTGCTTGAATATTACTAGCCTTATTTTCACTAAGTCCGATTTTGTACTACCCAGTCCAGAGATTGAACTTAATTACTATACCCACAAACTGATTGACAGAAATTAATTGGTACTTATTGAAATAGTAATAGATAAAAAATACCATTGCTCTGCTGAATTACAGTACCATTAATACATAGTACATAATACATACATTAAAGTTTGGTAGGTGTGGATATATAGCATGACTGGGTAAAAATAGCACAAGAAACTTAGAGAGGAGGAAGAATGTGAAACAATGCTCAAAGAATTTGCTAGAGTAAGAATCTTTGTAATGTAAAATTATGACACTGAGATATAAATGAAAGCTTTGTATAAATACAAACGCTAAACCATGTGGAGATTGGTGTTTGAAGATTCATTGAAGAAAAGGCAGCAAGTGTGCATGTGTGTGTGTGTGTATATATATATATATATATATATGATGAGCTGTGATACAGCGAAAGTGTCTGTGGATGACAATATTTATGCTCCTGGGAAACCCAGTTGAGCTTTCTTGAGAAAAGGGTAATTTTAAAAACAGTGGCTCATACCGCTATTAATACATTGCTCTTCAACCAAATTGAACTGAGCTCTCCAGGCCACTAATGTATTTCGCATAGAAAATGTTAAAATTTCCCTGCCTCACTGCTGTGCGACGATAGCCTAGGAGTAGAATCTCTGACCGATACCAAATCAGTCGGGTTTCAATCCCAGCTTGAAGCAATTGGACATCTAGCCATAGTGAAGAGCTGTGATACAGCGAAATAGTCTGTTTGTGGATGACAATATACATAAAACAGAGTCACATAGTTCCTGGGAAAACTAAGTTACTTTGTGGTCAGATGTATTGATATAAAAATATCTGAAGACAAATATAGCCATATCAAATGGCATATTCTACAGAACATTCAGTGTTAGTAAAAAGCACATCATCTTCACTGTAAAATTGCTCCAAGTTTAGATTACCCTTATAATTTTATAAAAAAGAAGCCAGTGTCACTTATATGTTTACTGATTTTTTGAAGGAAACAAAGAGCATACAGAAAATAGGCTCTACTATTGTTGTATGTTTGTTTGGGGTGGGGTGAAATTGCCACTGATATTAATTGCCACAACTATTGCTGATGTTTCAGTTTTGTTTTCATACAGTTTTAAAATTATTAAAAAATAGAAAATATATAGTTTCCATCTATATTTCTGAGATCGTAACTATTTACACTATTTGCTCTTTATTTATTCCACTGACCCAGTGGATAAAAGCATTGGTTGAAGTAATCCATTGACTCGAGCCAAAGAGTTGTGAAATTCAATACCTGGCCACAAAAACTTGGAGAGTTGAGTTACCAAAGGGAAATAACTGAAACTGAGATATCCAGAAAAGGCATGGCATGTGGAACTAGAACAATTTACCCCAGTAAACTAAATAAAGGGTTCAGTTTGAAATTCCAATGTATATCAGCTGAAGAATGCCGGAGTGTACAATGTCCAAAGCATCGTGAATATGAAAATAAAGATGAGGACAACAGTCAGAACAAAAAAATAATGTAAATATAAAGAGTTGGCAAGAATATTTTAAAAATATATATTGTTTGCTGCATGCATGTTTCAGTTTGCAATACATTTCTGTAATTTATCCATGTGTAAATAATCCTGTCATTTTTAATATATACTATTGGGACTTTACCAACAAAAACAAAAGATACTAAATTAAAAGTTCTATTTATCTTCTATGGTGCAGAATCTTGGGTCATATACTAGTGTCAACTATGTTTCTTCTGCAGCATTCTCAAAGTGTGATGGAATGACTTCATTAGAAACACTGAAGTTTTCAGGGATACCAATGCTTTCAGTATTGAAGCAATGGTGCTGCAAAATAAAAAAATTAAAAATACAGTTGTGCTAAGTTAGCCATATATCAATAATGGAAATCAGTAACCTCCAAAAACCCTATAGTTTGACAAGCTAGCCTCTGGTCAGTGCAACAGATTGACAATGAAAGAGCTACAGATTCCCTAAAAACAACACTTATCTTCATCAGTATCAATTATCACAAATAAATAATGGCAGTTGCTTTTCCAGGTGAACAGCCCCATTGAATCAATCTGCAGATTCAGGATCAGAGTGATTGATTTTTTTTTATGGCTTATCAGCCCTTTGTATTTTGAATTATAAGAATAATCTTTTTTATGAGAGTAAATTTTGCATTAACAATTTTTTGAGAAAATGATTTTTGCTGTTACAAGTTCTACTATTTAACTCCTAGCTGGGGAAAGGAGATGGATTCCTACCTTTCATAAGAGTATTTGCGCATAAAGGAATAAGGAAGCCGACTAAAATTCAAATTTGGCTCTCAGATTTCTCATTCTGAGCCACACATCATGGGGGAGAGGAAACCAAGCTCCAAGCTGTAAAGTTGGGGTTTATTCCAGCTATTCATCTTATTCCTGACTGCTGGAAAAAAAAAAAAAAAAAAAAAAAAAAAAAACTCATGCTGGAACCCATCAGATGTTGAGTACCCACCTGAATCTTCACTTGGGAGGCAAAGCCATGGTGATGATAGCTTAAATATAATTACACAAAGAAAATTGTTTTTACCGATTACACTTTAATTACAAGCAACAAATTTAAATCTAATTTTTTCATTAAGACCAAATTATTATGGTAGTAACAAAGATGAGTACATTAGTCTGACTAATTAATATAAATAAGTTAATTTTATATCCTTTTCAGTTGAGTATTCTTACATATTTTACAAGTATGAAACATAAGAACTTATATACTTACACATTAACTTAAACTAACCATAATTATATCAACTGAACAAATTCTAAATGTGTGAGTGTTTGGGGGGGTGTTAAAGAGTAATTTACAAAATAATAATCTTCCTACCAATTGAACGTATATTTGATTAATTGAAAGAAATGCACACAACATCCATTGCATTCTCTTGTTTTACTAGTAATAAGACCAGGTTTAAAGTGACTAGTAATGCAACAAGATGTAAAGATGGTTGGATTCATGCTTTTCTGATGAAAAACTAGCACAAAAGTGATACCAGCAGCTATAAACAGATTGGAATACTACTCCAATTACATTTTTCGAGTCATGATCTAGAACACCAATTTATTCCTCAACCTTTCAAACTAAAGGTTACATATATATATATATATATATATATATATATATATATATATAATAAAAAGGCTTAAACACTAATATTCCATGGTCATAATTTATTCCATTGGAAAGCTGAATTTGAATTTGTAGGTCTGATGAATTGGATCGTATTTACGATTCCAATGGAATAAATTATGACCCTGGAATATTAGTGTTTAAGCCTTTTTATTATATCCTTACTCAGTCCTGGACATTGAGTTCTACCTGGATTCTATCCTCTTGGAATTTTTTTTTATACAAATATATATATATATATATGCAGCATATCTTCATTAAAGCTGGAATCGACGCTTTCATCCCATCAAAGAAATATAGGGTCAAGTCGCGCTCCTCCCCCTGGTTCTCGGCTGCTTGCTCAGCTGCCATCGCCCATAGGAACCACTACTTCCCCCTATTCCGTAGCGACATGTCTGACTGCAATAGACATCTCTGTCTCCACCTGTAACAAATGTAAGCGTGTCCTCAACGATGCTAAGTCACTATTTGCGGCTCGGATGAAGGAACGTATTGCATCTCGCAAATTTGGCTCCAAAGATTATTGGCGTCTTTGCAAGAGCGTATTGAACAATTGCAAACCCTCTATACTTCCTTTATTCAACCAGTTCGAAGTCCTGACCTCCTCTACCGACAAGGCTGAATGCTTTGCTCGTAAATTTTCATTCAACTCGACTCTCGACTCTTCCGGCGTACCCATACCAGACTTTCCTCTTAGAACTGAGGCCATACTGAGTGGGTTAAACATAACCCCATTTTTGGTACTGGGCGTTATCTCCAATTTAGACCCCAACAAGGCTAGTGGTGGAGACGGGATACCAGCCATTGTCTTGAAGAAATGCGCGCCTGAACTGGCGCCCGCCCTTTCTAAACTATACAACTACTGCCTCAAGGAATCTTGTTTTCCTGACTGCTGGAAGTCCTCTTCGATCGTTCCAGTCTTCAAGAACTCCGGCGACCCCTCTGACACTTCCAACTACCGTCCTATCAGTCTCCTTCCCCTCTTCGGCAAAGTCTTCGAAGCCCTAATCAATACCGGGGTGGTTAACCACCTCACATCCCATAATCTGCTCTCAGACAAGCAATATGGTTTCCACTTTGCCAGATCTACAGCCGATGTGCTTACTGCCATCACTGAAACAATCTACCGAGCTCTTCAAAATAACGGGGAAGTCCGAGCCGTGGCACTAGACATCTCCAAAGCATTTGATAGGGTTTGGCATGCCGGCCTTCTTCGCAAGCTCCAGGGTTATAGCATTACGGGTCAATTATATAACCTAATACGATCATTCCTGTCAAACCATAAATTGAAGGTTGTTCTCAATGGATTCTCATCCAGTTCCTATCCCACGAACGCAGGTGTTCCTCAAGGCTCCATCCTAGGCCCCACTCTATTCCTTATCTACATAAATGACCTTCCTGACGCAATAACTTCCCAAGTTGGCATCTACACAGATGACACCACAATTTATTCCTGCCTCAAAAACAAATCTAGTCTCACTGACAAAACTTGCCTGGCCGTGCGTCTCGAAAAGGACCTCCAATCGATTGCGAACTGGGGCATGAATTGGCTGGTCAACTTCAACGCTTCCAAGACAAAACTGCTTTCTATTAATCACCACAGAGATCCTTCCCTTCCCTCCATTAGAATGTCCGACGCTCAACTTCTCGAGAGGAACTCTCTGCAGCTTCTCGGTCTCATGTTGACTGTTGTCCTGAGATGGAATAAATACATTGAATCAATTGTCTCGTCCACTGCAAGGAAAGTTGGCTCCCTGAGCCATGCCAGGAAGTTTTTCTCCCCGGAGTTGATCCTCCAGATCTACAAATCAACAATTCGCCCTTGCATGGAGTATTGCTGCCATATATGGTCTGGTGCCCCTTCTGTTTGCCTTGGGGTTCTTGATAGGCTCCAGAGGCGGATATGCAATGTAGTTGGCCCTGCCCTGGTGTCTCGTCTACAGTCACTTTCTCACAGACGCGCCGTCACCTCTGTCTGTTCTACAAATACTTTCATGGAAATTGCTCCAAGGAGCTGCATTCGCTGGTTCCCAGACATCATGAGTTCCAGCACCTTATGAGGCTGGCATCCCACTCTCACCCCTTCACTGTCGAAACTCCTACTACTATAATAGCTTCATGTCTCACACCTCTCGCCTGTGGAACTCCCTTCCCTTTTCCTGTTTCCCTGTGAGCTATAATCTCCAGCTATTCAAATGTAATGTCAATCGACATCTCCAGTTGCCTTGATCTATCCACTACCCTCATCCTTTCTTCTATCACTCCTATCTGATCTTGCTCTAAATTTTCTGTAACCCCTTGTGTCCTTGCTTGGGGTGAAATGCTTAAAAAAAAAAAAAAAAAAAAAAAAAAAAAAGAAGAAAATTCAAACAGGTTTCATTGAATAATATAGACATATCTGTTTTTATACCAATTCTTTCCAGTTCTCTAATCAGCTTCTTGATAAGATAAAATTCATCAAGGAAGGTGCCATAGTTTGTTTTTTTTTCCTACCCAAGTACTTTCAATCTCTTCCAAGATCATCTTCAGGAGTAAACTACAAAAGACAGATACTGAAAGACAAACTTTCCCGTCCATCTTCAAAATACAGGAAAATACTTGTTGATAACACCAATACACTACACCACAAAAATAAACAAAAACATAAAATTCTCAAGGCTCTTTTTATCAAAATCAACCAACCAACCAACCTTCAACAAAATTTATTATGAGTGTAGCAGCAATATGTTCAAGTGCATATAACAAACATTTAATGGTATTTTGCATGCTTGGAAAAGATTGAAAGTACTTGGATAGGGCAAAACTATGGCATGTTCCTTGATGAATTTCATCTTAATGTCAAGAAACTGATTAGAGAACTGGAAAGAATCAGTAATATATATATATTTTTTTTTTCATTATAATATTTTACATCACTACACAAAAATTTCTGTTTCATAACTTTAAAATTGTCCCTCATCAGGCAATGTTAGACAACTTACCTAATGAATGACAATTTTAAAGTTCTGAAACATGGAAATGTTTGTGTAGTGATGTAAAATATTATTACATATTGGTCACATAACCTGTTCTACTCTATTTGAGAGAAGATATTTCATTGTAATATGATTACCACATTCAAAGAATGTTTGTTGCCATTTTTAATGCATTGCTTTTTATTTTATTGGTTCTGTGTAGGTTTGCCATTTTTTACTTATAATAATTTAAAAAGCAAGAGACCCACTCAATAAATGATGAAAATGTTATTTAGCTAATGAAGATTATCCCCCACCTAGTCTGTCAAGAGACCTGCTATGTGGTTCTGTTTCAGAACAAGAAAACAACAGACATAACACTTTCCTATTCTATTTTTTTTGTGAAACATAGCAGTGTTAACACAATATTTGTCCCTGCTGGGGACAATTTAATTCCCCTGGGCAGCTGACAAGTAAATTTTAACTTATACACACACAAATTCATCTTGCACACCACACGTACATTTCCTAATACTAAAAACTTAACTGTTTTTCTTCCTTTTCAGCTATCTGTGTGTGTAAAAATTTAGATATAAATAAAAACATATCTGTAAAAAGAGAAAAACTTTTCATTTACCAATGCAAAAGGAAAACTTTTCTTTACTGATGCATTTCATCCTCTGATGGACTTTATCAAGTCAAATGTAAAGATTTTAATTTGCAACAAGTATTTATAAAGAGAATTAAAAAATATTGTTAAGTTTTCAAAATGTTTAAATTTAAGAACTTTCATAAAAATTCTTCAGGCTAATTGTGAAAGTCAAGATAAACTATGGAGGATGTTAAGTGATGTAATTTTAATACCTAATAAACAAGAGTAAATATATAATTCCTTTACATGTTGAAATATATCCCTTCTGAAAATGTTTAATTCAGTTTCTTTGAGGGTTCTCAACTTCAACATCATTCCAGAAAAAAACTGTAGACATGCATTCCTTTAAAAGTTATTTTTCCTTATAAAAAATTAAATTATCTCAACAAAATTCAAGCATATATTGTGATTGCTTTGATTTTTTTTTTTCAAAAGTGATTTGAAAGGTTTTTTTTTTTTTTTTTTAAATAGATGCTTCTACATATGCCACACAATTTATGCTACAATTCAAATCCTAAGACAAACAACTCACTGTAACTTGCATTAAATAAAACTCTAAAATGACAAATTATTATCAGAAAGGAACTTATGAAGATGCTGGAGTAAACGAATATTAAATCAACAGAATTAAAAAAAAAGAAAGTGTTTAGTAAAGAAGTAACTGCTTCAAAATAACCCTAGCAAAAAAAGAAAGCCAAATTATGGTTCACAAATGCACATGGGGATAAAGCTATTAGTTTATAAGAAAATGTCCTCTAGTCTGATGGAAAAACTTGAACTTGCCTATAGTGACCAGTTTTGAAAATAAATAAATAAATAAATAAAGCAGACAGTGATCATTTCAATTTTGAAATAATAGTTGAAAGAACAGTGTAAAAAAAAAAAAAAGAAAAAAAAAGAAAAATGCATTTTTCTGAATGTATAAGCATTCTATTATAATTATGCTTGTCCCTCTCTTCATTACTTTGCACGACCGTTATGTCCTGTCAATGTCTCATAAATAATAAACTATTCAGTTCTGATCATGTGGAAAGAGGTGAAAAGACACTATTTGGTTTCAGTGAGAAAATGAAAGAAGATAGAAATGTTTAACATTTCTTTCAGTGAAATGGAAAAGTTGTCAATTTCAAATCTTTTCATTTGTACCCACTTCTTAGAATAATGTCCAGCATTCATATCTGTGATTGTTATTACAATATTTTGCTAAATTTGTTAACCTCAAATATTTAAGTAGGCGGTAGAATTTCTATGGATATTTCATTGTCATAGAACTCACCATGAGCTTTTTCAATCAACTTAATTAAGATTCATCAGAATATTAAAATGGGAAAACCATGAAATTTTTACAGGTTAAAACTAGTAAGCATTTAAATCTTATTAGTAAAATATCAAGATTCATATTTCAAATGATCTCATACTTATGGGTTTGGTTCTAGTGAAAATGGAGAAGAAAGAAGATCCATGACAAATTGGGTTGGCCAGGTTCATTACCATAAAACATGAATAAGCAAGATGTAAGTTCTAATATTAAATTACATTAATATATCTCAATAACAGGTTGTTATCCTATATCAATTTCTACAGCAGAATACATTATATAACAGAAATTGACAATCTTTAAAGAGACCTCCCCCTACAAAAAAAAAGAGTAAAATTTAATGCATTTAAAGTCAAGTAGATTTTTGTAAAGAAATTGCTCAATAACTCCTGTCACTACAATCTGAAGGTTCTCGAGTATAGGTCAACTCTTATCTATGCTACATATCCTGATAATATGTACTTTTTATTCTCATCCTCTTATGTCCATAAAACCTCATTCAATAACCTACTTTGAGTGGCTCTTGGTTTTCTGTTAGGTGATCAATAGTGTTAAGAAAAAAAATAAAAAAGAAACAATTAACATTTATTAAACTTTTTCTTCAAGCGTTATATATATCACTAATAATCTTATCAATATAAGCAGTAGTACTTGTCCAGCAAAACCTTAGGTGTTTTAGCTTGTAAATCAACAAACCAATACCCAAGGGAAAAAAAAAGGGTTAAAAAAAAAAAGAAAGAACTAAGAACATGTACTTTGGGCAAAAATAATCGTCCAGAATCTACATTCAGAGTCCAAAGAAAAAGAAAAAAAAACTCTGATACAAGCAAGTAAAATAACTAAACAAAGTGCTCAATATGCTAAGTAAAGCAAAGTAAACCTAAAGAGCCAGACAAACCTACCTAGGTTTCAGAGCAGACTGGCTAAAGAGGTGCAATCAGAACAGGAAATATAAACCTACAACACAAAAACACGATCCGTGCAGGTGAAACCTAGGTAGGTTTGTCTGGCTCTTTAGGTTTACTTTACATATATATATATATATATATATATATATATATATACAAACTTCAAATATTATTTTTAGTGGATAACCACATTTCACTAGACACGTTTATTTTAAGCAGTATTTATTTCATTTCTTGGTCTTTGCATAATCAAGAAAGCTTAAAGAAAATTTATCCTCTGGCAGGATTTGAACCTGCATCCCCCTTGTGTTTGGCTATGGACTGAAAAATAAAATCTATCAATTCTATATGGCAGGAAATAGCTATTGATAGAATTTTCAAAAAGTCTTCTAAAATTAAAAAATAAATCCCAATAACTATACTATGCAATTGTCTGATCCACTATGGTACTTAACAGAGCATTTAAATGTAAAATCTAGCTTTGAAAATAAATAAAAAAAATAAAATTTTAAAACAAACCAAGAAATTAAGTGAAAAACTTGTAAATAACGGTAAAAAACATTAATTGAAACACTTCAAGGTTCATTGGTACATAATCCATAGAGTGGTTATTGTTGCTTTTAGTAGCATAACCAAAAACAAATGTGGATAAAGATAATTCAAGAGAGACTAGTTTGCTCATCTGATGAAATTAGTAATCAACTATTTAAAAATTAAAAAAAAAAAATAGACTTTAGTAAAATAGATCAATAAGTAAAAGATAGTAACTATTACTAAATATAGTTAATAATCAACCTTAAGATTTTAATTAAAATCTAAAAGTTGTTAATTTTTGGTATAATGGGCAATACTTTTTAACCAACTTCAACATAACTCTCAGAAAAAGCAATTCCTTTTAATGAAAAAACACCAGAATAGAAAAATCCACATTTATAAAGTCCGAGTTGAATAAACTCATAAAAGAACTTATTGTCTCAATAATTTTATTGACTTTTATGGAATGCTTACACTGTCACTAAACAAGGAAAAAGTTACATTTGCAAAACTGTCAGTATAGGCAACATGAAACACCCTCATTACAATGACTGTAATGTCAACTTTTTGAACAGAAGCAATTTATACAAAACTCTAAAATTTGGTTCATATAAAAGCAAAGAAAAGTACATACAAGATGTACATGCCCGCATGTAACCGTCTCAAAGGCGTATATTAACATTTTAACTATTATTGCCATGACATTTGAATATAAAAGCAACAATAGAGTGAAGAGATATTAAAAGACAGAAATTGGCAGGAGGAGGAGGAGTTTTGAAACGGTCAAACCTGGAAAGTTAGAATGAGTCACAGTTTTCAAGCAATAGGTAGGGACAAAAATCCCAAGGAGGATTGTGCAGTAATTAATGACATGACTGTGTTTGTGATTTTTTTTGTCTTCCTGTCTCCCCCAAATGAAATTGAGGGTTGTTCCATATTATTTGTGAAATTATGAGAAAAGTTAAGCCCAGCCAAACTAGTACAATCTTTGCAAAATTGTAGTTTCTGAGAACCAGGATTTAGAAAGGGGAATAAATATGTGCTGAAAAAAAAAATAAAAAAATAAAATAATGGTTACTAAGTTTTAGTCCAATTTGACTGAAATAAAATGGACTTGTATGTAACTATTTTTAAAATACATTTCTTCAAACTGATTTCTGTGAATATGCTCTTTTCACCCCATCACCTGCATAAATTATTTACATGTTTGTTAGTATGCGTGCATATAGATATTTAATAAATATAAAGTCTATCACAAAGCCAATTAATGACAGTATGTGCACACATATGTAAAAATGTCAGAGAAAACTGGGAAAAATTTATTAAAGACCGACTTCTTAGAAACCTAATAATAGTAAGGTCTTAACAAAATAAACTGCCATTTTTTACAACATAGGTAAACTATTACTAAGTTATTTGATGCATAAAAAAAAAAGTTGCTGTTAGGAAAGTTTGGGAAGTTAACAAAATGAGGTTCCTTAAAAGACAGAATAATTAAGTCTGGTGCATACACTCACTTTCACATAAACGCCCATAAGAAAAGCATCAAGTGAATCCTTCTCTTCTCTAACTATGTGTTAAATAGCAAGGTAGACTGGACTCTCTAGCCTTGGATGACAACCAGTATAGGATAATGGATTCAAACTCCTAGGGAAGGCAACAGAAGTATTTCACTATCTTTCTCAAGACAATGCCAACTCATGTATATTATGCTCCACGAAGGTGGTGTAAAAGCCAATTACATAGTTTCTCATGTAATACCATCTATGCATGATTGTCATGAATTGCAGGACACTGCTGTCAAGAATTTGCAAGTGATCTACTGCTCTGGACACCCTAGACATGGTGCAAGATGGGCTGGTCACCCAGCAATCATCTACATTGACCAACTATGTTATAACACAGAATGCCACCCTAATAACTCTTCCTACCTTGATTCAAAATTATGATGGTTGCCATAATAGATTCATGAATATCTGAGCTAGCTTGACAAAAAAAAATGTCAACTGCTAGATAATAAAGGAAAGGAATGTGTGCAAATTTTTGTCTACATCCTGAAGAGACATGGTGCACAGACACACACACACATATATATATATATATATATATATATATATATATATATATATATATATATATATGTGTGTGTGTGTGTGTGTGTATGAGCAAGAAATAAAAAGAAAATAAAAAAAAGCATTTCATAAGTTGGCATGATATATATATATATATATATATATTATGGAAATAAAAAAGGCAAGCTTTACCATTCATGATTAAAAAAATAATATATAAATAAAAAAAAATAAAAAAAATAAAGTAACCAACTGGTTTCACCCTCACTCAATAGACCTGGAATTGAGGGAATAAATGTTGCAATATAAAATACATATGATGTATTAAAGGCAGGACAATAAGATTGAAATAATGTCAAGCCCTAACAGACATTCCCTCTGTTTACAGAGGGAAGGCTGTTTGGACCTGACATAGATTGTTCCTAATAGCTTCAAATGTAAGAAAGAATGAGCACAACTAAGGATGCTAAAAGAGTCAGTGCTAGAATTTAGCATCAACTCTTTTACCATCCTTAGTCATGCTCATTCTTAGGTCCAGACAGCCTTCCCTCTGTAAACAGAGGGAATGTCTGTTGGGTCTTGGTGTTATTTCAATCTGATTGTTCTGCCTTTAATACATTATATGCATTTCATATTTTATATTGTAACATTTATTCCCTCAATTCCAGCTCTTTTTTTTAAAATTATGAATGGTAAAGCTTGTCTTGCTTTTTCTTTTTTCACAATAAAGTTCTTTACACCTAGGAAAATTATGATATATAGATATATATATATTTTTTTTAACAAGTCACCCATGCAATTTGTGGCCTTAGCATTTTCATGCAACAGACTTTGCAGTGTGAGACTGATAAATCTGGTTTTGACATGATACAGTGACAGTGTCCAGGATTAGTACTCCATTTCTGGAATGGCTACCTGTGGACCAGCTTCAAATGCTCGCTATGATTCATCCTCACCATGACCCACTTTGTAGAATTCATAGCATTGGAACTTTGCAAAGTGAAGACCAATTTGAAAGCATTCAATAGATATATTCTCAACACCAGCCACTGGAAGATTATGGTAAGTTATGAAACTGGAATGATTTGGTATATCACAGCCTCCTTCAAATATGCCAATCTACTAACACACATAGATAATTATTATATAATCTTGGGTAATCCAATCTTAAGGAATCATCTTGTTAGGAGATAATGTCTGACCTTATACAGCACAGATGACATCAGTAAAATCGAACCCTGATTTCTACAGACTACCTTTTTAGTAAGAATATATACAACTTCCAAACAAGTAGTAATTTTTTTGATCAACACAAAGTCTTCAATGAATTTGGCAGTTCTTTGACTGAAGAATTCTTTAGGAAGGCAATTAGCTTGCTGCCAAACTAAAGTAAATGTTTTGAAGCAATTAAATATTTTGATCAAATAAAATTTTCAATAAATTAAAAAAAAAAAAAAAAAAAAAAAATTATTTAAATAAATCAGAATTTCAGGTTGAACCACATGAAGATAAAAAAAAAAAAAAAAAAAAAAAAAAAAAAAAAGCAGAATTTTCAATGTATAAACTTTTATAAAATTTTATTAGTAAAATATCAAGTAACATATTTCAACTGATCCCATATTTGTGGATTTGGGTTTTAGTGAAAATGAAGATTCATAACAAGTTGGATTGGTCAAGTTCATTTCCATAAAACAAACTAAATTCTAATATTAAATCACATTAACATGTCCTTATCTTAAGTTCTTATATAAATTTCTACAGTAAAATACTAATATATATATATATATATATATATATATATATATATATATACACACACAAACAAATATACCCCATCACCATTAGAAAACTAAGTTTCATGTACAACACAATTGTTAGGTACAAATTGAAAACTAACTATTGTAATATTTAAATACTGATATTTATAACCTATTGCTATGATAGTGTAGCAGTTTACTTATTTACAGGGGTGAGTGGACTATATACACTTACATCCAAATACAGTTTGTTTATCCCCACAAAGTAAATAAATGGACTGTTCCAATCTCATAACAGTAGATTATAAATATCAATTTTTAAATTTTACAAGAATTTCAGTGTTGCACTAACAGTGAGGAAAAAAAATGTATATTTATTAATAGCATATAAGTTTTAGCTCTTACCATACATTGAACACTGTTTTGTTACCACTAGCACACTATGTTCAATACTTTATATGGGCATAAGGTGAGGATTATTATGATAATATTGCAAATTGTGTAATAAAATCTCACACCATCAATAAGCTATTTTAAATATTTTCAATAAAAATAGATATTACAAACTGATATTCCTATTGTCTATTTAACATAAATATCCTGAAAAATGTTAGCAACATTGATTGGTTATGTCAATTCTATTGTAAAAACCTTGACTCGCATAATAATATCTGACAGTTATAGTAATACTTGTACCAGTGCACTGATGTTGATGATGAAGAAGAAGTCCATTGGCAGCAGTAGCAGAACACATGATGCCCACAGTAAAGATCAAAGCAAATCTGACCCATGGATGGCAACATGGTTAAAAATTGTTTACTTGCAGAAGGGACAGGATAACACATCTCTAGTCAGATTTGCATTTACTAAGGGTCACCTGGGAGACTGAATGACACTCTATAATGCTCAGTGATGAGATCATGCTAGTGATGGTCATTTGCATGTATAATATAGATATAGGGAGAAACATTTTTCAAAGTGTATTTTCCTATGACACAGGTTCAATCTCTGGTATTATGATGTAGGGTGCCATAAATAACAAGTATCACTCACCTTTGGTATTTGTAGCAGAAATGTATGTCCAGAACACTACTCAACCTACTCTTCTGCTATTCCTACAACAGGAAGGCACTCACTATACTCTGCAAAATGTTTAACCATTTCCCTGGACAGCACAATGGCCCAAACTGATCCCCTCCCCCTACCACATTGAATATGAATAAGACAACAATTCAGTTGCAATTCATCAACTGATGCAAGAGGTATAGAATAATGTCTTACAGAATGGTAAGTGCTGTCAGCATCATATACATGGAACAGTACAGACTTGTATTAACACCCAAAGAGGATATAGGGTGTAATTGTATGGAGTCTGCATACTGTTGATACACCTCTTACTTTAAGAACTTGTGAACATATTGATCTTGAGTAAACTGAAACATTTGTTGCAATTTTATTTTTTCATCAATGTACACTACAAATAAATACAATGACAGTAGTACTTGACATTTTAACTACAAAAAGACACAGATATAGAATGGTAAAGGAAGGAGTTGGGATTTTATCTAAATCAAAATTAGTCTTGGAAATAACTTTCAAAGACAGAAAAAAAAAAAAAAAATAAAATAAAATAAAAAAAGTGGCTAAGCATAAGTGGAGAGTAAATCATGTACAATTTTCTGATAATGTTTTACTAATATCAGGACCATTGACTGAATTACAAGAGATGCTAGCTGATTTAAATAGGGAATGTTTTAATGTTAGTTTAACCCTGTAGCATTCAACCACCCCATAAATATTGGTTCTCAATGTTCAACCCGACTCATAATATGGAACATCATTGCAAATAATGCAGGAAATCACACAAACAGTGAGACTTTGAGAGCTGTTATTTTATGGGGGTGGATTTGAGAGTGTTGAATACTAATGGGTTAAAAATGAACAGAAATAAACAAAACTAATCTTAAATTATAAGGTTTCAAAAAAGATCATAAAAATAGAAGATGAAGAATGGGAAGAAGTCCAAGAATACATCTACCATGGACCTTAAAGAAACTACAATGTTGAATGATATGGTTGAAAGCTCTTCATAGGAATAGATACAATGAAAAACATCTTCCCAACTTGTTTAAAACCTAAGTGTATAATTAAAGGGGAAAAAAACAACTCAGAAATGCACCAAGATCAACAGAATATGAAATGCTATGGACAACTCTAAGAGATAAAAAGAGGTAATCATGAATAAGAAGAGATCAAGATGGATATACAAATGAGTTTTGGCAAAAATGGAGGTAAGACACACAAAAAGAAAAGATAACAGATGGAGTAAAAGGTTGCTTGATTGATGTCTAATGCATAGCAAATATAGTGTGAAAAGAGTTTTGTAGGTAAGATATAGCAAAGACTAGTTGTCACAGAAGAATTTTGGAAAAGTGTTTGTCTATTGGTTAAAACTCAAAATAATATAACTAACATCATAACTGAAAGTCTATGATCAATCTAAAGAATCTAGATTAAGTGTTGTCATTTTTTTTGTATGGCTTTCAAAAAAAAAAAAATTCAAGTGTTGAAGTTCAATTTAAATTTTTAACCCGATTTAATAAAAAAATATCTGAAAGTTTTTGGGGTGGGGGGAAATAATCTTTCTGTAAAAAAAAAAATCATCTTTTAAAGAACTATTGTAAAAATATTTGACAATATTCAGTTTCTAAAATCATGTCAGAAGTTTAATGTATTTAGGAAGATCATTTATAAATTAAAAGAACTATACAATTTTAGACATAGAAGGTCTGATACATTCCATTAATCTTTTGACCTTTGTTTAAAAAAAAAAAAAAAATTGAACAGGTAAAAGATTTCAGAGACAATCACATACCTATCATTAACAAAATGTCAAAGAATAAACAAAATAATACAACAGGTATTGAGAAAATACTGATTTTCTAGTGTTCATGGTTTCAAATCCTTGCTGGATTAAATTTCCTATAGAAAGTATAAAGTAATTCCTAAGTCAGCAACACACATTTTGATCTTTTAGTCTCTTTTCACTTGATATGTTTATTTTTTATCATACTATTTATTTGCTTAGTAGGATTATTGTATGCAGAGACTTTCAACATTTTTTTGTTCTTTTGCTCGACTTATTTTTATTTTCTTGTAAATCATCAACAGTTAATATAGCAATGCCCTAGACATAAATTTCACAACGACCAAGGTCCATTTTGTCAGCTGTTTAAACATTGAATGACACTATTATCAGTACTCAAACACCACCAGTGACACTTGTATTTTTTTTAAAGCAAAGTTAGAATGAGTAAAACAGCTTACAATATAAATTGTGTAATTCACTATATTTAAAAATATCAAAAAACTTAAATATAGCCATTATATTTTGATAGTACAGGAATCATTTTGTAAAAGTTGCATGTTAAATTTGAACTTAAACCAGTTTCAAAATTAACAAATAATAAATTAACCCTTTGAACCCTGAGACCCCCCCCCAACCGATGATTACAATACATGCACTTTCACACAACAGCTGGTATAATAACCACTTGGGTTCAAAGGGTAAACATGGCAATCTGTGTATAACTAATAGCTTAAATTGTTAACAAAACAACAAATTTGAACTTAAGAAATTTCCAGAACCAAATATATTTGTATAGGTTTCTTGCTCGCCTAAAGACCAGGATCAAAGTATAGTATCTGTTGCTTTTTTTTCAGTTATCTTTTTCTATTTTTCAGTAGAATGCAGCAGTGTTCTTATCTTCAGACAGGACACAGTGCAAAAACAAAAAGTTTATGGTTTGGTACTAGGGATTCCAACCCCAAAGCAGCACCTCCTTGTCACATAAAAGACGAAGGACAGAGTATTCTGATGTTTTCAGGGCATAGGTCATGGAAAGTGGGCAGCTTTTCTTACTGCTCATATACAGGCCTTGGCATTAAACTGGCCTTGTGTAATATTCTACTGATACTGAAGTGGTAGCTATCAAGTGCATATTATATACAGATATTTTTTTTAATACAATTGTTCCCATAAAACTCATCAATAGTTAAACAATTATTTATAACTGGGGAGAAAGAAATGCATTAGAATTTACAAATCAACAGAATGTAGGTAATCTAAATGGCAGACCAGAAGAACATGTATGATATTTGATAACCGAGAGATTGTATTCACTGAACATCACTTGACAACACTTATAGTCAAGATCAGAGAGTGACTGGTATGCAAACAAAAAGAAAAAGTAAAGAATTTGTTTACTTACCCTCATGACTGGAGTATTGTCTTTGATTATTAAGATAAAGAATATCGCTGTTTGGATCGTAATTATTGTCAGAGTCAACAGAGAAAGGTACGTATTTAAAGCACGAAGAACTTAAAAGATTTGATTCATTGTTACGTGAATAACCCTCTAGTCTGTCACCAGCCATATCCAATGACAGGGCAGGTTCTAAAGTCTGGGAATGAAAGTCATCAATGCCAGACTCTGGAGTCAAGCTTGAAGCTCTTCTTTCCCAGCGGCTGCGGGCCCGCTGCAACACATCGAATGCCTGCCTTGAAAGGAGTGACTGGCCCTGTGTAGGGCTGTCCAACTGCAAGTCATCATCATCAGGGCTGTTTTCCACTCGAGCACACTTTGATTTTAAGCTCGACAAACCTGACATCAATTCATCCATTTCGCTGGTCAGGTCTTGCAGTTCATCTTCAATGCCATGGAATCTTTGAGCTTGTATTTCTTCAATCTCCTGAGGAGCGCTGGTGATTATCTCTGCAATCGAAGAATCTATGCTATCACAGCGTTCAAGAACCACATTGCTGCTGCGCATACAGGGGTCGGGGTTCATGGTCCAGTCTGAGAGTTGGGTGCCGGATCTGCCTGACTCTGGTGATGCACTTTTGTATTCTCGAAGCCTGTGCCTTAAAGCATGTGGAAGTTGGTCAGGACTAGATAGTAAGATTGGGGAGAGAGGAGATAACGAATCCCTGCTGTCCTCATCAGCTGAACTCCAGTCTCTTCGAGACAACGGACTGAAGGCATCAGAATATTCATCAACATCCAGGTCTCTGAGAGGAAGGTTCAAATTCCGGTAGTTCTCCGATTTCACCTCGTAGTCATAATCATCATCGTAGTCATCATCAACAGAAGAACTTTGCCGGAGAAGTGACCTGTGAGGCAGTGAGGGAGAGTCCTCTTCTGAGGGGGGTGTCAGCAAAACACTACTGCCCTTAAGATCTTTGCTCAGACCGATGTCATCATTCTCAAGATTATCACGCAGGACATCTTTGAAGGACTTTTCAGAACCATCATGTGGTATCACATTTGTGATGTTTTCACTCAAGTGGTCAGTACCACCATCAAGCACTAGGTTACGTTCCCGTAATGATCGAGGACTATAGTTCCCCATCAAAGATGAAGTAACAGATCTTGGATAGGAACTGATACTGCTATCATCTGCTAGGTCATGTGATTGACTGTCCCCTCCATTAGAACTTTCCAAACTTTGGTCACACAAAACCATTTTGGCGCTAGCACAAGCTGTTTCAGCAGAAGGCTTGTGAGCATTACTAGAGTGGTAATTTGGTCCCAGCCTCCGGTGGCGAACTGGTGTCTCAATGTGAATTGTGTCTTGGCTTGTTCTTTGTTTAGAAGGATCAAGGATGAAGCTTACCCCATCGGTTGGAGTATAGTGAGCTGTGGGTAGATCATGGTGGGAGTAGGCCTGGCCCATCTCCTCCTTGTTGAAGAGGCTGTCAATGGACTCCTGAAAAGACAATGTAAATAGTAAAAGTTAAAATGAATAATTTTTAGCCCTTTTGTACTTTCATAAAATGACATTTTTTTTTTTTAAACTTGTGTCATATGGTTCCAATTATTCAGAAAAAAATATAGATATTCTTTTTAGTAAGTAAATTGCAAATAGAAGTCTCGAGAAAAATATTGCAATGAACAGTTAGATATTTCTTGGAGATGATCAATATTTAATTGATAAACAAAAAATCCTTATCACTTTATCATTTAATTTTCTGTTGTTCAAAGTGATTTCTTTTTTCTTGAGATATGAAAATATCTTTCTTGCATTCATTAACTGTTTGAATCACAATAGCTGACTACAATTCACTATCCCTGGATATTTCAGGTAGATTTCACATTTTTTAGTACTAAAGTTCAACTAGTACAAGGCTAGAGTGCCACTTAAGGTAGGAGGTTATTGTTAAAATGTTATTGATAGATGGTGCATGATATAAACAAAAGTGGTAAGTGAATATTACGAAGATAAGGGGTGGTAGATAAGGATTGACCCTTGACACAAAGAGGTTAAGATTGCTGCACTTAGGAAAGCATCCAAATGGTTCTTGTATGTGTGTATTCTGTCTGAGTGAACTTTTCTCCTTACATTTGGAATATGGTGGAATATGGAGGAAGGAGGAAATGAGGGTGATTTACCTCCGTGGAAGTAGCATCCCCTAGCTGTAAATGTCTGAATGGATTGAACTAAAAAAAAAAAAAAAAAAAAAAAAAATTAGAGCTTATATGAAAATCTGCCAAGAAAATAGTGTAATAGGTTTGCAACATTATATCTATATGAAAGAGACTGCAGAGTGGAAAAGAAGTCTTACCCGACAAGACAGTGTAAACGATTTTGAAAATCTATCAAGGCTGGAAAATAAGGAGTGAGCAAACTCCCTACTTCAGAACTGCTTGTGTAAACAATCAACAGTGAAAACCCACAAATGTCCAGTACAAAGTTGCTCATATAAACAGCTGTATTCTACTAATATGTTCAGCTGTGTAATTCTTTGAGGGTTAGCTATGTGAGCATTATAGTTCAGTGGGTTAAACTTTAATTACCTGCAAACATGTTGTTTTAAATAATCCTGTTCCATGCCCATAACCATTATATTACCAGCACATACTCTTCTACAAATGACTAATCATCAACCTTATATACAAAGCCTCAAATGACTGATAAAAAAAAGGGTCTTTTAGAAACATTGGTCTACTGTGCACAAAATCATTCAAATGGTCATTAGTACATTTTTTTTCTTTAAAGATTAAGAAATTACTTCTATAATGTTGAGAAACACTCATATAGTACAAATGTAAACAATGGTTTAATATCTACATTAATTGTATGGCAGTGACTAAAATAAATGTCTATGGGATTGCTTTCTTCAGGACAGGATTAATTTCTTCTCACCCATGGTCAACTATAGCCAGAATTCTAACAGTGCTAATTTTGATTCCAGAAATACTCTCAAATGCAGCAATTCATTCTCTAAAACTGCTGTAGACAAAAACTCAAAAGTTATCAACATGAATATTACAAAAATAATAAATGCTCTGACACTACACCAAGTATGGCTCTTGTGGCTTTTGATCTCAACTGATTGGAGGTGTTAACATGAATGCTTTGTCTTTTAACCAGTTGGGCATGTCCCTTAGGGGCTGACACACTGTACATTTTTGCTAAGTGGGAATAGTTGGGGAGAATCATGTTTGGGTATCAAGGGGATTGCTCTAAGTTTAAAGGCTGAGGCAGCCAAGGTGGCTTGTGTGACATATCTAAATATTTAGGAACATTCTCAGACAATTTGAGAAATCTGGATTATGCAACCTGAAAGCATTTCTAACTGGGTACCACCTACAAAGTCATGTGCTGTGTTGTCATATTGTGTATCTTAGGGTGCGATGCATGTGTGCTTGGTATAATCTTATTAGACCAACTGTCATGAGTATATTGGCTTTCTTATATTTTGTAACCTAGCATTACTGTTGGCATGCTACTCTCTCAATAATAATAATAAAAATAATGATAATGGCTGCTCATTTCTGATTGTGTCCATTTGCTAGTGTGTACAACTAATCCCTGTTGCAGATGCCTACTCACTACACTGATCAGACCTTAGAATTTGGGAGCGACAGTTCATAATCCGGTGTGTAATGTAGTTGAACAAGGCCAGTATGCTAAAGTCCTCCGTAACAATGATGTGTGATTTCATAGTAGCACAACTTGCATTTTTGCTTCTGAACAGTTTCAACTACCCAATTTCACTCACAAGGCTTAAGTTATTTTCAGGAACTTTCCACAGTACCACACACTGGGATTGTCTCCTCGGGAAGATATTATCAAAGTTACCTCCTTGACAAATCAGCCAGATTTCTTGCTTTCTTCAGGTATCTGTTGGTCTGGGTAAACTTTAGGAAATTTCAAACTGAACCCTTTATTTAATCTCATTCTATTGATTAAACATTGTGATAATTACAAAGAAGACATTAGTCTGACCATAAATAATGATAACTCCTCCTTATCCCAGAAACTCAAACTGAAATCAGCGTATTATTAGGTTGGTGCAAAAATAATGTCGTTTTCTCACATATGTTACTATATGAGTAAACGACATTATTTTTGCACCAACCTATTTACTATCATGGACATCTAAAAATTATACAGAAAAATTGCAGAAATTATCAGACTTTTTTTTTTTTTTTTAATCATTATATCCCAAGAAAGTGATAATGCCACTAAGATACAAAAGGTTGACGATGAAAAAAATGAGAAAACATTAGTGAGGAGAAAGGACAATAAGAGAACAGGTTTCAGAAAGACAGAAAATAGTGACTGATGTTGCGCTTAAATTTTTGAATATCGTATTTGACAGCAAAGCAAGAAACCGAAAGAGATTTCCACAGACAAGAAGTTTGTGCAAAGGAATTATTATTATTAGTTACATATTATTTCAACAGTAAAATGATGAAACTTAGTTACCTATCTAGTAGTACATTTAAATTCATGAGGTCAAGATACCAAAAGAGGAAGGCTCATTAAAACAATTGTTATGAATACATTTATAGAAAAGGCACAAAGAAGCTACATCATGGCAATGGGAAAGTGACAGAAGCCATGATGCCAGGTCAGATTCATGTTTATGGTTCAAGTTTTACTTATATCATGTATCAATATAGTATTTCAGAAATTCTTTATTTAGAGAATTTGGCCAAATATTTACCTATTACTGAAAGTGATTGAAAGCCAAATTTATCACAACAAAAGTACTGTTTATACAATAGCTACATTATGTTAGTCTTTTAAAAAATAAATGAACACATTGTTTAAACAAGTAAAATTTTCTCATTTCATCTAAAATTCAAACAATCGTCTTCAACTTGGCAACAATTATCAAATTATTTAAATTTATACAAATTGAAGGCTTTCTAAATAGTATTAAATATTTCAATTTCTGCATCATTATATTTGAACAATCACAACAGTCACTGTACTTCTACTTTTGGCATCCCCAAAAGTAGAAGTACAGTAAAGGCTTAAGCAATATTTTCTGAAAACCCATGTATAACTCAACCTTGTGTCTCATAGCCACAAATACATCCCACTTTATTAGGATCCTGTCATTATATGACAATTTCTGTAAAATTTTAAAACTGTTTTTAGAGTCATTAAAAAAATAAATTAAAAATTAAGCCTTTGAACATTTCATTAACTTGGCTAGATTCCCATTATAGTTTTTATATATATATATATATACACACACACAAACTTTTAGAATTTAATATTTGTTTAGAAAAATGCATCAGCGTTATTTTCTAAACATCATTTTTGTATAGGTCTTGTTGTAAACAATGGGATATAAAAGAATTAAAACAAAAAATTTCAGATTCATAGTAATTGAATAAAAAGCTGGTTAACTTAAAATAAAACAGAGAAACCAGTGTATGAAAATAAAAGGTCTGAATTAAATGCCAAATGGAAAAAATAAGTTTAATTTACTTGAAAGGTAAAAAATATTTGTGAAATATAAAAAGGTCTAAAAAACAATATATCATTCAAGTCCTAAATACTAAAAGAAATAAGCTAATGGTGAGTTGTAGAGTCTAAAATCTTTAAGGTACAAAAAATATTCATAGGATAGTGAAGATGTTTACCATTGTCTTAACTTAGACTTAATGGCATTTCTCTTGAACTGGTGTCATTTTTTAAGTTTTTTTTTTTTTTTTTTAATAAACTTACATTTTTAAGAAAGATCATGAAGATAAGTTAATAATTTCCCTCACAAAATTTCACAATACGACAAAAATCAAATAATTAGTGTACTGTAGTCAAATAATTTAAGTAACTTAACTGATTTAGTAACAGGAAAAAAAAAATTACCACAAAAGATACAACACATTTATTCTCTAGAAATTCTTTTTTTGGAAACGTGATTCTTTAATTTAAAAAAATGTTTAGATTTATTTTTTTTTGTAAAGTTTTAATTTTTCAGCGAAAGTTTTTAACTTATATTCACAGTTCAAATTGAGGTCTCAATAATAATTTAAAAAATAAAATAACATTGCTACATAAATTTATGAAATGTTGTACATTACAATGTTTGGAGCGTGAAAAAAAATTTTCTTTTAAATTAAATACAAACGTTACAATTTATATTTTTTAATGTAACAATTTTTTTTATTACACTCTGAGGGTACATTGAAGATTTTAAAAACAATCAGTTTTTGTCTGGTTAAAAATAAGATGCCTCTTATAAAAAAAAAAAAAAAAAAAAAAAAAACATCCAATGTTTTCGAGAACATGACTTTTTTTTTTTTTTTTTTTTTTTTTTTAAGAGCAATAGGCGGTGGGCCATTTCACCTCAAGTAAAACGTGTCAGAGTAATTTCTGACCTGAACTATTATTCCCCAAGGGTACCCGTGCGGAATACAAACTATCTCGACCGTAATTTGAACTCTGTTCGGACTTTTGCCAATTCCTTTAGCTTTCCCACTAAACAAAAACAAAAAAAAAGTGTCCATGTGTTCTTCAAACGTTTACTAACCGTCAATTTTTTTGAATTCCCGAAATTCTTCACCTTAATCTTTGCCGACATTAATAAAGTGACAAAGATTTTGATTTTTCAAATCAGTTATATAATTAGTTTTACTTTTACTTTTTGTTTGAGGCTTTCGTATCCAGTGAAGTTCGAACTTGCTACACACTTAGCCCACGTTGAGCTACTTTAACAAAATTCAAGAAGAAATTAACATCAATAATTGTTTGTTATTAATTAATTTTACAGTACACTTATGCAATATAGTGATGTTTTGAATGATTGTAAACAGTTTCAGGCTAAGTTAGGCCCAGTTCAAAATCCCAATGATAGATGCCGAAAAAAAAAAAAAAAAAAATGCTTCATTCATTTGAAGAGTGACATTTTTAAAGTCTACACTGTAATGTCGATACCCCCCCCCCCACACACACACAAAAAAATCTTGCCTTCACAATGAATAAGTTAAACGTTAACGTGTAGAAAAACTTTATCTATGAACAATTTTCAACACTGAAACTTTGGGGGTTTAATTTTTTTTTAAATTTAATTTATTTTTCAAAAATTCTTTGATCTTAAGTACTTTCTTTTTTGTTGGCGGTATTTCTTTTTAAAAATCCTATCTGAAAATTGAATATACTTGCTTGCATGGTTTGTAGTTTGTTAAACTATTTTAGAATTTATAACACAAAAACAAAAAACGAAAAAAAACACTATGCAAAAAAAAATATTTTCAGTTTTTTTTTTTCTTGTAAAAAAAAAAAAAAAAAAAAAAAAAAAAAAGCGGGGGGAGAAAAATTTTTTAAAAGTGAAAATAATGAAAAGCGAACTAAAACAACAAAAAAAAGTGTTGCATTATGTGTTAAAAAAGCAAAACTGTATTTAAACCGCTTTTTTCTCCCTTTTATCATAAACAGTACTACAGATAAAAAAAAAAAAAACTTCTTCGAACGATTTCAAATTTTCTTATGCAAAATAAAATTAAGTCAAAAAATTGTTAAAGATTCTTTCTTTAAGTTGTGATTTATAACAGAAAAAAAAACAAAAAAAACACACCCTTTTAAAATAAAAAAATAAGACGGAAATGTCAAAATTTCAAAACAGCTGTAGCGTAAAACCACTTACAAGAAAATAATTTTTTTCATATAAACTAAAATTACGTAGTTTTAGAGAAGAAATATATTTATGTTCTTATATAAATAACAAAACCTTATTACTTTTTTTTAAATATATTTAATCTGAAAGTTTCACTTCATTTAAAAAATGAATAAACAATGACAACTGATACAAATTGTTGGCTACAACTTCCTTACTTTACAAAGAAATCTAAGTTGTTTTAAAAAATAGTTTAATTTTCTTTTTAAATTGCGCATTTTTTTTCTATCAGGCAAACAAACCAAAATTATTGAAGTGAATAAAACCGTTTTAAAACAGTTTCTTTTTTTTTTTCTTTTGTGTTAAAAATGCTTTATCGCATTTTATTTTAAAACAAATTAAATAGAAAGGTTTGGATACATACAGGATCCAAGTGTCGAGTTTGTCCATGGTCAAATAAAATTAAACAAATCTACTTCTACGACTTACAAAGCATATAAACAGAAATATTTACGGATAAACAGAACCAGCAAATGTTAAAAATTATGGGCAAAAATAACTTTCAAATAACAGAAAAAGAAAGAACAAGAAAATGTAGATAATTAATAAAAACAGTTACAAGCTTACAGAGCATTAGCATGATGACGGCTATTATTATTATTTTTGTTGTGTAGCCGTCCACCAGGAACGACAGCTACTACTACAAGAACAACAACTCTGAGGTTACTTTTTTGAGGATGATGGCTACTGACCCTCTAAGAGAGCAAAATCGGCGCAAAGCTTCCAATAGTCAGTACACGATACCATGGGTGTTTGTTGTTTAGAAATTCGAGAGTTGTCATCAATGTGTTTTTCTGTGTGCAATGGATGGAGGACAGGCAGTTTGAAAATGTAGTCCTCGGTAATTTGGAACATCTCTTTTCAAGCGGTACCAACTCTCTCTAGTGGGTCGGTCGTCGTAATTAGAGTTCGCAGTGGAGATTTTATTTGCTTGTGACAATATCTGGTTCCTCAGCCAGCCACATGGTCAGTGTGAGTGAGTCAGCGATTTTTCAACCAAAATGCCAATGAAAAAAGTCTAGTGTAGAAAAAAAGTGAGGTAGGGAGGGGCAAAAATTTGTTGTTTTTTTTTTAGTGGGGGGGGGGGAATTAAAAGCTCATTCCTTTCTTTTTGGAAATGATAGATCTTTTTTACAATTATTTGAAAAAAAAAAAAAAAATTGTTTAAATATTTTAAAATGTTAATCCAATGTTTTTAAGAAAACAGAAATCTTTACCACACCTTTTTATTTTATCATATCTGAAGTGAAATTTGTTGAAAGTTGAATTAAATCAGAATCTTATCCAATTTGGCGTTCTCTAAAGAAGGTGGCTTCTTCTTGAGGACCAGTTTATTAAAAGTTGTTTCTTATTTCAGTTATTAATACAATTATTATCCAAATAGTTTTGATATTTTTAAACAAGTAATCATTTAATAATTGAAAATTTTCAAGAGTGGGGAGTTGGATGAAAAAAAAAAAAAATAAAATAATTGGGGATTTTCCTCACAGAGCAATTCCAAATATTCATTTGATTAAGAAAAAAAGAAAAAGCAAAGAAAAGAAAAAAAGGGGGGGGGACGAAGCAAAGAAAAGGGGGAAGCAAAGAACAGAAAGGGGGGGGGGGCAAAGAAAAGAAAAGGGGGGGAAAGCAAAGAAAAGAAAACGGGGGGAAAAGCAAAGAAAAGAAAACGGGGGGAAAAGCAAAGAAAAGAAAACGGGGGGAAAAGCAAAGAAAAGAAAACGGGGGGAAAAGCAAAGAAAAGAAAACGGGGGGAAAAGCAAAGAAAAGAAAACGGGGGGAAAAGCAAAGAAAAGAAAACGGGGGGAAAAGCAAAGAAAAGAAAACGGGGGGAAAAGCAAAGAAAAGAAAACGGGGGGAAAAGCAAAGAAAAGAAAACGGGGGGAAAAGCAAAGAAAAGAAAACGGGGGAAAAGCAAAGAAAAGAAAACGGGGGAAAAGCAAAGAAAAGAAAAGGGGGGAAGCAAAGAAAAGAGAAGGGTGAAAAACAAAGAAAGGAGGGAGGCAAAAAAAAGAAAAGGGGGGAAGCAAAGAAAAAAGCGGAAAAAAAGGGGGGAAGCAGCAAAGAAAGGAAGGGAAAGAAAAGAAAGGAAGGGAAAGAAAAGAAAGGAAGGGAAAGAAAAGAAAGGAAGGGAAAGAAAAGAAAGGAAGGGAAAGAAAAGAAAGGAAGGGAAAGAAAAGAAGGTATCTAAAATTTTAGTCCAAATTCAGTTTAGAGGGAGAACATTCTTGGAAAACGTACACTCAATGTGTGTATTTCTTTTCCATGCAATTTTCCAAGTTTTCAGGAGCACATGTATTATTAGATATTGCCCAAATGGTACCAGTACAAAGAATAAACACTTATCAACAAAACCAATGTTTCTTAATCTTGAAAAACAAACACTTTATGCCCCACTCCAATAATGGAAATTCATGCACTTAAGTAGATAAACAATTTCCCTAGACATGCAATCAAATTCATAATGATCAACCAATTAAGTTTATGTTACCTTTTAACTACAGAGAAGTTAAGCTCAAAATCCACCTGGCTTTCAGTTACCCACTGTATCTTGAAGTCTTGCTAGCTATCCAAGAAAATGCAAAAATATTGCACTGGTGTAATTTCACTGATGGCCATTCATTATAATTTTGATCAACCAAGTTTCTGTTCTCATGTAATAGTTTGATTTTAAACAGCTGGTTCGATGAATTGTTTATTTAGGTCAGGGGTATAAAGCAGAGGTGGGGAAATCTTTTTTATTTTTTGTGCATATGATCTCAAGTGCAGAAAAAAATAATTTTTTCATACCATTTATAAATTAGGTTAACATATTTAAATAAATTATTAAAGAATGAAGAAGTTTAAACCATGTTTATTTTGAAGCATGTTTTAATTGTTTATTTGTAATTGCCTAAGGTATAAATAATCCAAATTACAAAGTTCAATGGCATAATAAAATTTAATATCAAAACTCAGTGTATATCTAAAATTAATTTCAAACTTGAAATGAGCAAGCTGACTTAATAAGCCTCAAATCCAAAGGTGAAAATTTAAAAACTTGACATTTTGTTAGAAGCACCAGTGTCTTCTGCTATGATTACAGAAAATATGCAATAACAAGTTTTTGTTTCAATATTTAAGCATTAATATATATCATGAGAAATATCCCACCATTTTTTTTTTTTTTTTTTTTTTTAATGATCCCCTCAGCAAGAAGCAAGAATTGATGCCACTAAGATGTAAGGGGTTACTGAGAGTGAAAGAGAATAAGAGAATAAGACTTTAGTAAAAAAAAAAAAAAAAAAGAGAAGAGGATTCAGGAAGACAGATGATGGCAATTGGTGATACATTTAAATTTTTGAAGATTGTAGGTGGTAGGAAAGCAAGAAACTGGAAGAGAGTTCCACAGGTGAGAGAAGTCTTGATATAATTCAGAAAGCAATTCAGGAAGACCTGAATAAATGTTCTCCCACAGAGTGTCTCAGTGAAATGCCACTGAGTGAGCTTGCATACTGTGTGACTATTGCATTCATTGTAAAATGTAGATGCTCATTCTGCAAGTCATGTGCAGAGACAACTTTTTTCTTTTGCAAAATATCATTCAGATATAATCCTCCAGTCCCTACAGTACAAATATGACTGGCTATGACTTATGGCTTTTATGAAAGCTAAACTCATCACTGAAAGGGACTGAGAATGTGATTAAGGCAGCTGTTAAAAAGTGAAATGGATAATAGAATAAGTATGTGAGATCTCAACTGGAACTAAGGTGTCATGACTCAAATATGATTTTCAAGACTTTAACGAGGTTTTGGAGTGGTTAATGTTCTTTACTGCTGCTGCTGCCCAGTTGAATCATGTCCCCAATCATTATGTACTGGAGCATTTTGCATTAGCAGTCTAAGTGCTTTCAATTTGTGGGGTGTTCCTACCAGCAGTCTCAGTCTCAGTGTGTGTGTGTGTGTGTGTGTGTGTGTGATAGTCAACATTGAATTGCTATGATGCCTATATACATGGCGTCTAGATTGTTGTGGTTCTTGCAATGTGTCCTGGCTGTTTGTGTTCGTCTGAACCTGCACACATATGTAGGCATGACCGTTTTGCTGGAGATCTCATCTGATGACACAAAGAGGTCCTGCTAATTTTGTTTTTCACTGGACAGTAGCACCCCAAGATAGCTGGTTTCTGGTTGGTCCCAAAGTCCCATTGATCTCCTGTGGGGTTGATGTTTGTAAATGTCATCATGATATTCTTTGCATCCTTATTTCCATGAAAAATAAATGTACCAGATAAGTTATTTTTTGTCATAAATATTAAATGGTAAGATGCTTTCTAGATTTTATATAGTGAAAAATATGATTTTTGTTTACTAAGGAAATTCACTGCAAGTGGTTTTCCATAAAATTTTGCCTAACACTTGTAATATCTATATAAACATACACACTGACAGAAAATAAAATTGCAATGATCCTCATTTAATGAAAATGATGATTGTTTGTGTGAGAGTGCAGTATAGAAGAAAAACATTTCTAGATTGTATCAGTCAAACCTCTGGCATTACAGTAAGGAGTGTCATAAGATACAACTTTCACACACATTTTTTATTTGTGGAAGAAACATTGAATAGCAACATGTACATGACAAACATCAGTTCTACTGATCTTCCTAAAACAGGAAAGTGATGTGTTGTTTCAGTAGAATAGCACCTGTCCACATGATGCCTGTATTACTCCACATATTCTGGAAGATTTTCAGCAACTCTGGTTGGCATGATCACTAGACTTGTGCTCCATTCAGTTAGCCTACCTACAACTCTTATTTTACTACATAAAAAGTTGCAAGAGGTACAGGATAATGTAACACAGGATAGGATTCAACATCTACATGTTCATATGCAGGTGAGAGTTCAGACTAAAGAGTTCAAACCCAAAGATTATGTACAGTACATTGATACTGCTGATAAAACACTTATTTTGAAATTTGTGCACACACACACATATATATATATATATATATATATGACAGATTTGGTAAGGATAATCCAACTAGGTGGGTAAGGCATTTAAGAAATATTGACAGTGATATGTACGATAATCCATCTTTTGGGTGTCCCTGCATAGCAAGTTGTAAGACCAATGAAATGAAAAGCTCTTGGTTATCACTACTGAAAATATATAGTCAACAGTGGTGACTAAGTGTGAAAATAGTATTTTGTAGCCCAAAACTTGCTCTATCCCGTAGTGTTGTTGTGACCCCCAGATCTGTTTTAACTTACATGGAGATAAATAAGATGCATTATTTTAAGACTGTTGCTTATAGCAAATCAAAATGTTCAAATATAAAAATCCCTGTTTAACACAATACTTTTCTGATGATCCCAGAATTTAATATATCTGATTATTAATAATTAAATTATAATTATGTATCAAATGTTAAAAACAAAAACAATTACACTCAAAATATATATTTCTTGCCAAATTATTACATACAGCAGAAAATACAGTATTTAAAAATAAAATAACCTGTTCTGAAATTTCATTTTAATATATTGTATCACAAAGAGTCTACCCTCATCAAAAATATTGACATTTCCTTTAATACCTAATGTTATAGATACAGATTATCAAGAAATCATTTGAAAGCTGAAAGTTCTATGTAAGTAGCTAGCAGTGTTTTTGAAAAAGAAAAAAGGAAATGCTAAAAATTACATAATTTAGTATACTAACGCTACAAAATTACCTTTGACTCTTTTTAACCTTAGATAAAACAATTTCAAATTAAAGACTGCTCTTTACATTCAAGGTTAAAAAAGTTGAGAAAAAGAATTGCCCAGTTTTATTAAAATTTCTCACAAAGTTTTAATCTATTTTATTAGATCATTAAACACTGGCAAGGTATTGTGATTTCTTATCAAGGAATTTTTCATGGAACAAATTATATGAATGCAACAATAGGAAGAGTAAGTATTAGGTTGGTGCAAAAATAATGACGTAATGTCGTTTTTTGACGTCTTTTTAATGTTAAAAAAAGCCCTTATTACGTCATTATTTTTGCACCAAACTAATAGAAAGAAACCACAGGTCTTTCTAAAAAACAGTTTTTAGAAATAAAATATTTGTTTTATCTTTGGATGAAAAATAAAATTTAGAGTTATTTACTTGAGATAAAGAAACAATTTATAGTCATTCAAATTGCTGGAAATATATATATATATATATATATATATATATATATATATATATATGTGTGTGTGTGTGTGTATATATATATATTTGGGCAGCAATCTCTCTTTTATACAGGTTTCATTGAAGATGACTGACAAGGCACTGTGGTTAAGCTTTTTGTTCTATCTTTCTTGCCTTTGTACAAGTGATTCCTTTTTGGGATATAGAGTGAGTAAGAAATTATATATATATATATATATATATATATATATATATATATGTGCACATATACAAAGAGCTCTGCTGAAAAGTTCTTGGCATGATCCAATTCCCCAAAATGAGTATTTTAATGATAAACATCAGAATACAGAAGTTTGGAAAGTCAGTTGGTTGAGATCTTTTCAACACCTAAATATAAGAGAATTAGAAAAAAACTATTTTAGAAGAAAAATAGTTCACCAAATTTTTATATATTACACCATGAAAATAATAAACAAAAATTTCAAAGCTCTCTATATCAAAAGCAACCAACCAACAATGAATAAAATTTATGAGTGTAGTAACAATATTTTAAAATGCATCTGACCAAAATTTAATGCCATTTTGCATTTTTACCATCTCTGGTTAGCTCCCTTATATTGTGGATGCTTGTTTACAAAAACACCATAGCTACAATGGATAAATTTAAAATTTGAAAATAATTAAAACAGAGCATGTTCATGTGTGTTTAAAAAAAAAAAAAAAAAAAAAAAAAAAATCACCATCACAATTACTTGGGTTAGCAAAAACTACAGCATGTTCCTTCATGAATTTCAACTTAACATCATGAAGCTAATTAGAGAACTAGAAAGGATTATTATAAAAATAGATATATGTCTATATTATTCAATGAAACATGCTGAATGAAGATATCTACCTATATATATATATATATATATATAACCTAGGGAAAGTTACTGAATAGAATAATTACCCAAAAATTGGTAATGAACCATAATACTTAGGACATCAACAACACATAAGATTTGCCAGCAGTGCGTAGAAGTAGTAGTCAACTGCTAGAAGTGAATCAAGTGAATTCCACAATGAATCTCCAACTGCAGACCAACATACAGTATTCACTACTGTATTTAAGTGAATGGCAACATACCCATTATCATCCATAGGTAAGCTACAACAATGTGTGTGTGTGTATATATATATATATATATATATAATGAAAATGGTTATCCTTTGCTCAGTTTCATGTACTTTTGGTATCCTTAGGGAGTAAAGGAAGAAACTATTCATGCGAACAGAAACATTATTATATTCAAAGTACAGTATTTTATATTGAGCACTTTTATTTGTTTTATTATATGTGTACTTTTTGACAATATATATATATATATATATTATATATATATATATGCAAAAAACAAAAAAATATGAAAGGTGTGTTTGTGTTGGCAAATTTGATCATTAACCCTCCCATTAGTACTGGGGAGTTTTTCCACCACCCCCATTTAAAATATTATTGATATATCATTTAGTTATTAATTTTCTTTATAAATTATATTGAGTATTCTTTCTGTTTTTTATGTCATAAAAAATTATTTTGAAAAATAAAATTCAAAGGCCAGTACCAAAAAATGAACTTGTATTGTTTCAAAAATACAAATATGTAAAATTTTATTTTATATCCAGTAAACAAATAAAACTGCTTGTAATTGATGCAAATATTATGACTAAAACTAGAAATTCCTTTTAGCTATTTGATAGAGAGACTAAGAAAGCTACTTGACTAACCTTGATAATTTACCTTGCCAATTGCTAAATTTTATGAACATTTTGTGAGGTATTCAAACACACCATGATACTAATGGATATTTCAAAAAATATAAATTACTTACTCTCACACTTGATTTTTTAGTTTCTTTTGAAGTAGTCTCTTTGTGAACAAACACAATTGGTTACAAAGACTTATAGTAGTAAAAGTCAATTTTATATTCACTTCATGTGTGTTGTCTAAATTCTCAGAACCTGTATGTAGCATATTGTGTTTGTATGTATGTATTATTTTAACATCCCATTCATGCAAGATATTGTTTTTATCTTTTATGGAATTACTGTTTAGCTTTCACTGATACCTTGTTTCTCACTCCTTTTTTGTATCTGAAAATAAGTTTTTACTTCTTATTAAAAGTAACTTGATATTGCATTGGTTAAATTCATAATTTGTTTGAAACCTGTCCAGGCACTGAGAGGAAATAGATTACCTTTTAAAACTTTGTGGGTGGTTCTAGTTATGCACATGCAGGCTAAAGAGTACAACTTTTTGTTGGACTTTCATGGTGGATCTTAGAAAACAAAACAATATATATACAAATTTTTTAATATTTACACACATTTAAAACTTTTGTTTTGTATTTATACTGATTACACATACATTTATATATCTACACATAAGAAATTAAAATTACTGCAACATACCGGATTTTTTTTTTTTTTATTTGCAGAAAAGTTATATATATATATATATATATATATATATATATGTATGTATGTATGTAAGCAAATATAAATGGATATAAATCCGACGGAACGGAGAAAAATATTTGGAAAAAACAAACAAAAATCCTTAAATGCAATTATGTTGTTTTAATATGAATGAAATGTCAACGTCTGAACTAAAGCAGATCATAATTTCGATTTTGATTCCGTGAAGATTTTAAAATATTTTCATAATAAAAATCTTAGGATTTATGAAGCCGGTATAATATCCATCTCACGCACGGTGAATACTAGACCTGGTTTCTTTAGTATTTCCCCTTTTTTAGCGAGATTAATGCTCGACAAGCATACAATTTTCCATCATAATAGAATTCTTTTCATTTTTTCGTTTTCCTTCAAAATACTTAAATTTTAGGAATACGTTTTGAAAGCGTCGCCCATTTGACGACAACGTGACCATGCTTAAACGGAAAGCTGATCATTTAAAATTTTCAGTTATCTGTTTTGGATAAGTCTTGTTTTTATGTCCATCGTCTTTGTCATGTTGAACTGATTATGTTAATTGTATTTTAATGAATATTGTCCTGAAGAAGGTTTATTAAACCGAAACGTCAGACGTTGACATTTCATTCATATTAAAACAACATAATTGCATTTAAGGATTTTTGTTTGTTTTTTCCAAATATTTTTCTCCATATATATGTATGTATATTTTAATGTAAATTACTGGGATTTATACTGTATTGGGGAAAAGGACATGTTTCCTAATATTCACCTTGACTCTCCCCCAAATTACAACTGATAATTACCTAGTTTTATCCATCTCCTATGAATCCACTAATAATACTTTGCATCCTGAGTAAGACGTTAAACTACATCCAGCAGCAAGACCTCTGATCAGTAGGTTTTGATGAGCGTGGAACCACCTCTTAATTGCTAGTGTTCTCAGGTCCACCCTGACCCGGAGTGGTAGCACCTGTTAGGGTCCCAGCTATGGGCAAATAGTTAACTATTACCAGCAATACTTTTTTGAAAAAAATTATTACCAGCAATATAATTTTGATGGAAATATATTACCAGAAACAGATTTTTGACAAAACAAAATATTACTAGCAATAAAATTTTTTGTCAGCCTTAAATAACCTATTGAGGTTGATATGCCGTAAAACAAAATAAACCAAACCAAACTAATAATACTTTAGTACATAAAAGATTACCCTTGGTGCTCAAAGAGTCAAGACATTCTCCTTCTTGACCCATAGTTAATAATAATGATAATAATAAAGATGATGAAGATAAATATGCAAATTACTAATGTCCCACCCTGGAAGAAGAAACTAAATGACAGGAGAGTTCCAAAATATTTCTAATAATATTATTCTGATGTTATACAAGGTCTGTATCTCCTGGCTTCTAATCTTGATTGGTGGTGTTAATGTGTACAGGTTTTGTCTTGATAACTTAAGATGAGATAGAGTAAATATCTCATTTACTAGCACAATCTGGTTTGTCAGTTGCATGATCTTAACCATTTGGGCATATTCCCTAAGGGCTACTACATCTAATGCATCTTTGGTCCATGAACAGAAGTAGTGTGGAAGCGTCATAACTGGATGTCAAGTGAATTGTTCTTTTTTTTGGGGGGGCGGTTAATTTTGAAGGATGAGGCAGCTAAGGCAAACTTTATAGGAGACTGAGTGAATTGGGTTACCCAAATAAAGTATTTCTAACTGGACCCCTCTTTCAATGTTATGCAGTGCTCTTATCAAAGCTTACCTCCCTATTGCACACATTTGGCTGTGATAACAGTGCCTAGTATACCATTATTATTATTATTGGGTTTTGTATATTTGTAACCCCAGCATCACTTTGTTCATGTCTGATTCTCCAACTCAATAACATATATATTATGTACTCTTATTCAACTCTGACCATTAACCTTTTATTATATATATATATATATATATATATATATATATCTTTCAGGTACCTCCAAAAATTTTCTAATAAAAGAGCACAATATGATCAAAAAGGTCCCAAATTTGATAAAAAAAAGTTTTATTATCAAAATATTTGTTATTATGAAAAGGAAAGACCAAAGTATTTTGCTATTAAATTTTTCTAATCCTTTCTAGCATGTTTGAAATTTCGGTTAAAAATCTTTTTTTTATTGCGTCAACAGTGAGCCAAATATTAATACAGGAAATTTAGCATCTTTTTTGCAATAAAAAACACATTTTGGAAATTCTTGCAAAAATCTAATTGTTAGATTTTAATGAAATTTTCACAAATGAATGAAATTATTTTATAAATTTTAGCAAAAAAAAAAAACAAAACAATATTATTTCCAGTCAATTTAAATTTGTTTTTGAAATATAGCACAGTATTTTGCTTATTGTAAATATTAAATTTAATGAAAACTAAATATTCGGTCAACATCATGGTGTTTGCAGTGATCATCTTCCCAGTGGGCTGCAGACTCAACACAAAGGCCTACACATTAAAAGCCTTGAGGAGGTAGTGCTGCCCTTGGTCAAGTGGGTGGCTGCTGGAAGACCCTATGTCTGGCAACAGGACTATGCACCATGCCACACGAGCAAGAGGACCCAGTCATTGCTGTCGGACAATTTCTGCAACCACATCACCCCTTACATCTGCTCATCCCCAGACTGCAACTCCCTTAATTATTATATGTGGGGCACAGTTGAGTGAGAGACCAACAAAACAACTTGTAACACTAAAGATGAACTGAAGGCAAGGATTATGGCAACATTCACCAACTTAAACAAGGAAACCATCCAGAAGAGTTGCAGGAGATTCTGCAGTAGTCTGGAGGCTGAGTCTGAAGCCAATGGTGATTTTATTGAATAAATTTACTCTTTAATATTTCACAATGTTTTCATGTAATTTTAGTAAATATATGTTAAAATTTTTTACATAATTTAGATGACAATTTATCCATCGCACCCTGTATATATATCATTATATATATTTTAGAATGGATTTTTATTTGTATCATTTTAAACATTACTTTTTAGTGGTTACTCATATTTTAGTAGACACTTTGTTCATTTATTAAACAGTATATTTATTTATTTTTACCTACCAACCTAAATCTTTGAGAAACCTTATTAAATATTTTCATCCTTTGGCAGAATTGAACCTGTGTTCTCCAGGCCAGAAGGAGCTATCGTTTAGCCCAGAATGCCTTACTGCTTGGCCATGAAAGAATGGATGGTCAGATGAAGCAAATTTCATGCTTTCAAGTGAGATTTCTGCCATAGATCTCAAATATTTTTGCATATCTGCTCACAGTTCCACATTCAAAAGAGCACAAATCTTTAATAAAATTACTCAAATATTCAGGGTGGTAGGTGAAAATAAATAAATATACTGCTTAACAAATAAACAGAGTGCCTACTCAAATACGAGTATCCACTAAAAATAATGTTTAAAGTGGTACAAATATTATATATATATATATATATATAAGGTTGGTGCAAAAATAATGACGTAATAATGTCGTTTTTTGACGTATTTAACATCAAAAAACAACATTATTACGTCATTATTTTTGCACTAACCTAATATATATATATATATATATATATATATATAAAACAGTAAGAAAGATTACCCATCTAAAAATAATTACAAATTACGTTCATAAATTAGATTCAAACTGATAAAGATGTTACCGTAACTGTCTTTTACAATATTGAAGGAGTACTATTGGTCGGGTAAACAAACTGTTATAGTTTAAATTTTTTTTTTTTTTATGTGTTCTCTATGAATGTGTTAATAAATACAGTATTTAACTTATACTAAATCCCTAAATTATTGGTAAAAAAAGTTAAATATTTAAATTGCTAGCAAGCATCAAATTAATTTCTTTGAAGTTTTTTTAGACATCTAAATTACTATCAAACATTAAAATCTATTTTTTACATAAATTGCTAAAACTTACCACCCCTCTCCTTCATATGTAAAACCCATTTATAGCCTCTTTCTCTTTACTTCCCACTTTTTTCTTTTCTCCCCTCCATTAAGTTAACCGTTTAAATAGGTCAAGGTCTGGTCACTCCTCCTCCCCCAATACTAAGTATGATTGAGAGAAATATTAAATTAAACCTTCTCTAAACTCTACCATGTCTCTCTAACCACTCCTTATTACACTATTAAATTACAAAAAAATTACACTACCCATCAATTTTCAGTTCATTTTTCATTTCATCTTTTGGAAATGATATCTGATGATCTGGCATCCTTTGAATGAGCTCTGGTGAAATAAATCATTATAATGGAACCTTAAAGCGGTTTGTTTTTCTTTAAAATATATATATATATATATATATATATATATATATATATATATATATATATATATATATATATATATATAGTAGTTAGTAAACCCCAGGTTTCACACTTTCACGATATTCAGACAAACTGGTTTATTTTTTCAAAAGTGGATCTATTTATGCTGTGTGTTTGATTATTTGGTGGAGGAGGGGGTATTTTGCTTCTGTCTTTTTTGGGATGACACTCACAAATACATAGACACATATGCATATGCATGTTAGTTCATACATACACACCCATATTCATAATCTTATATATATATATATATATATATATATGCAATTACCATTGGGAAAAGTATCAATTTACCTCTTCTCCTCCAGCTATGAGCTAATCAGTAGGATTTGCATCAGTAAATTATTATCTCCAAAAAATTGTTACAATCTTAAAATTATTTTCTGGCATTAAATAACCTGCAAAAGGTTGATAAGCCATAACCCCCCCCCCCCAAAAAAAATATCAATCAGTTCATATGTCAACATTTACTGTGCAAATAATTATTTTGCTATTGATAATTATTTCTCTTATAACATACACACATTGATATATTCACATACAAAGTTAGGACAAGGTCTGTGGCATACAAGATGACCTCCATTTTATTCCAAATGCTATAAAGAACAATGAGATATACAAACCTGTTTATTTTGTAACACTTTTGAATTTTAGTTATGGAGGTGAAAGTAAAATGAAATAATAGCATTTTAATTCTAAAATTCAACTGTTATATGAAACAGGATTAATTAGTGCTTATATCTTTTCAAAAACTATCTTCACACCAATTAAAATGTGTTTCTCTTCAGTGCACAAGAACAATTACAAAACATTTTAAATATTTTAACAGTCTACAACAAAATGAGCCTGTCATGTAGGTGGACCAGCAGATACAAATAGTATTAAAGTAATAAACAAGTTTTATTCATAATGATTTCTGGTCAAAATAATAAATTCAATCTTTCAGTTTCACATCTAAGCACATATATATATATATATATATATATAATCTTTTCACTCCAACCAAGGTAATAAAGCCACTAAGATTCAAGGAGTTACTGTGTGTTAGAGAATATGAGGAAAAAATACTAGTAAGGAGAGGGAACAATAAAAGAACAAGAATTAAGACAGAACATAACGACTGACACGGCATTTAAATTTTTTAAGATCAAAGTTGACTGGGATACAAGAAACCAGAAAAAGAGTTTCACAAGCGAATAGTGCAACAGGAGAAATGTTAGCATAGAACTTGTGGTTACATGTAGCCATATCAACTGTAAAATGATGAGACCTAACTGCCAATCTAGCATTGTGCCTAAATCAATTAAATCTAGGCACCATAGTGAAAAGTTCATCATAATAATTACCATGAAAGTACTTATAGAAAAGGTACAGGGAAACTATGTTATAGTGGTGGGAAAGTGATTGAAGCTGAGATACCAGGTCAAGACCAACATTGGAGATTCTTTGGATTTTATCAAGAATCTCTAAATATAGGAGCACCAGACCTTATGTGGCAGCAATATTCAAAGCAAGGATGAATGGTTGACATAAATATGTAAGACAGATTCTGGAGTAAAAAATTGTTTAGCACAACACAGTGAACCAACATTTTTAACAGAAGACCTAGCAATTGATTCAATATAATCTTTCCACATATAAGAACAGAAAACATTAATACAAAAAGGTGCAATGAGTTACTCTCCTGGAGGTTAGCATCAGTCATGCTGATGGAAGGCAGAAAGGAATTTCTGAGATGAACGTTTCATTTTGGAGGCATAACAAGCCATTGCTTACCCCAGTTAAAAGCCAAATGTAGGTCATTTTTTAGATCAGTTGCCAATTTGACCTTTTCAAAATGATTATATTTACTATTAAGATAGGAGTAGATAGTTGTACCATCAGCATGAATACTGAGTTCAGAACTGATGACATCAGGAATGTCATTGATGAAAATTAGGCACAGTGTAAGTCCAAGGATAGAGCCCTGGGTGGGTGGGGATACCTGCATTAATGCAGAAAGATTGAGAAGAGTGGCTATTCAGGGCAACTTTAATTTTACAATTTGATAAGGAAGGCTGAATTAGTTCAGAAATATCATAACCTTTCAACTTGTGAAGATCAATATGCCAAAACCTGTCAAAGGCCTTCAAGATGTCCATATATTCCGTGCTAAGGGAATAAATACTTAACACCAGGTGGATAACTGAAGAAAAGGTTTATTGTACACAACCAGTACAATATGAAATATGGTGCAGTTATACACACAAGTCAATCTAGTAGTGAGTGCCACTAATTGGAAGTTCGAATGTGCTTACGTCTTCTCTCTCTCACTCTTCCTCGAGTCTCTTGTAGACAGCTGACTTTATAGGTACTTACTAACTATAGTGTAATCATCCACAGGGGTGATTAGTTGTTCCATTACATCACCAAAACAGTTCTTATCTAAAGTCTAATAGACTTTTTTGGCAATAATCGTTAAAACCTTAGCAGTTGACTTAGAGAAGCGAAAGGCATATTGTTTATCTGAAAGAATACCTTGCAAGATGAGCTGCTTGACCAACTCAGAGTTGATGAGGGCCTCTAGTACTTTTCCAAAAAGAGGCAGAAGGCTAATAGGCTAATAGTTGGAAGGATCAGATGGCTCCTCAGAGTTCTTAAAGACTGAAACCACAGAAAATTTCCAACAAGCTGGAAAGCAAGAAGCAACCAGGTATTTATTGTAGAGCGAACAGAACCTATTTCAGGAGTACATTTCTTAAGGACTATTGCAAAGATACCATTAGGTTCACATATTTTGTAGGGATCCAGTGTAGAGATGACAGCAGAAACCATGGCCGGAGTTATAAGCATATCACTCAACAGGGACTCACTCCTATGGCAAAATCAGGCAAGGGTACCCCAGATGAGTCAAAAGTAGAATTAGAAGAGAATTTATGAGCCAAGCATTCTGCTTTATCAGCAGAAGATATTAACACCTTAACATGCAGACACAAGTAGGTGTCTGTTGTGATTGGAAGTGTCATGCTGTTATAGCTGGAAAAAGCGATTGCTGTGGTTAATAGTGGCTGAACAGACTGATGTGAACCACGAAGAAGATTGTGGTTTCAACTAGTATCTTCCAGAAGTTACAAAAAGCATCGATGTAAGCTTTAACCCAAAAAGAAACCTCTGTGGTACATTTCTCAATAGGAAGGTTAAGAATATCAATCCAAGGGATGTCACAAAGAAAGTCACTAAATGCATCCCATCAGTATGTGGGTAACAGAGAAAAGTCTTGTGAATAGGAGGTTCCTGTATAACAGACGATTGAAAAGAGATATCAACAGATACAGCAGCATGATCCAAATTGCCAAGAGGACAATGTTGCGATGCTCAACAAGAGCTCGCAAGGGGATAAGGAACAAGTCAAGGAAGTATATAGATCAGATTTATTAGGGATAAGAGTAGGGAAATCAGCTGTTTGCATGAGAGCCTGGGCAACGGAAAAATTGAACACCTGAATACTGACATCATCAGTAACATTAGAATGTTTAAGCCACTTGTCATGATGAACATTAAAAAATCACCAAACACAATGTTTGCAGATGATTGTAGAGAGAGAGAATAATTTCTATGTCAGAAATTTTGTCTAATATATTGCAGTCTTGAGAAAAGGGAGACCAATAAAGGAAAAAGAGACAGCTAACAGAGTGTAATAACAAATTTGAAAGCACATGAAAGATCCATCTGGGGACTAGAGGGACAATTCTTATGTTATTGGTAGATTTTCCCCAGATATAAACACCAAGGCCATGCATATATATCTAGGAATCTTTTCAGCAAAGAGGAAGATAGCCTGGAACAGAGAATTCATTGGTAGCAATGGAAGAATTTAAATTAGTTTCACAAAGTGCAAAGATATCTGGAGATCATTTCAATAGAAAAGTTTCTCCATTGTATAAATTGGAATAGATACCAAGAATATTAGAGAAAGAGAGGGAAGACAATTCTTAAATTCTTCAATCATCATTATTCATTGTTATTCTTCGATATTCATCAATGTTCTTCCGTCATTCTTTAATATTCGTCAATATTATTCTTAGATATTCTTAGATATAATTAGTATTTTATTTAGTCCATATGTAAAGACTAATAATAATACTGATAAAAGATGGTAATATACTAAGCAGTCAGATGAGATACTAACGAAAGAATAAAGAAAGCAGTTTAAATTCCTCAAATAAAATTTCAGAAAAGTATATTTTATTTTTGGAAGATTTTTTAATGAAGAGATTTAAATTTTTATAGCAATTTGCTAAAAATGGCGCTAAATTAGAACGTTTTTAGAAATATCAAAAAAACTCATTCCAATCAATTTAAACTAGTTTTGAAATATGGTATAGTATTTTGTTTATTGGGAATATACAATTTAATCTATCAGCTTGAAATTAAAACTAAAATAAAAGCTTGAAAGATTTTTTTATTATTAGAAATTCATTTTAAATGTTTGGTATTGGGCTTTTGCAGAGGTACCTACTTAAAAGTATTCAATACATCTTGACATTTATTTGGCTGCTCAAGGGGGTGCTGAAAAGTCTATAATTGAGACAAGAAACCCTTGCAAAATAATTCTGATGTTTAGTCATTTGGTTAGATTTTGAGAAGTGGATTGGGCTGAGAACTTTTCAACACTCCCTCATATTTCATGATCAAAAGGTGCAATGAAATTGTTTTCTTTCTTTACAATTCAAATGCTTAAAGCTTCCTCTAACATTAAATAATTTGTAATTAAATTATTAACCATAAAAAAATAAATTTCTTATGAGCCATATCTACATTTTAGGCACTTTACAAATCCTGTCAAATATTTGCAATTATATTCTCACAGCCAAAACTAATTTATGTGTAAATAAAAGTTATCCAATTCCAAAAAATAAATAAATAAAATTGCTTCACCACATACCATTTAAATACCTTATAGTTAATAATAACTTACAGTTTGGATTATAACATTAGAAATATCAAAATTGAATTTTTTTCTAGATAAAGAAAAAAAAATTATGGCGTTCTGCCCATATTGTGTAGACTGGGAATTATTTCAAACACTGATGGCATAGTTTTGTTTTAACTGGACATCTTGAAATGAAATCCTTCCTACAACAAAATTTTGCAAAATATAATTTATCTTTAAGCTAAAAATTACAACTACATGCTGTCAATGCACAGAATAAAATTAAATGTCAATATATTTGTCAATAGTGTGTTTAAAATTTAACCCATTAACTACAGCAGAAATTTTTGTCATTTGCAGTTGAGCCATAGAACTGCAATGACAGATTCTAGTCATTTATAGCTAAGGAGTCAATCACTGTAATTCACAGTTCATCTATTGTTAAATAGACTTCAGAATGGAATTAAGGTGAAATTAAATTAAGCATTATAAAGGCTTTTGAAATCAGCAAATAAGTTAATAAAAATAAATCTGGTACATTAAGAGATTGCTGCATATGCAAAATTTGTTCACATAAAAAATTTGTATATACAGGGTGCAGCAAAATTAATACCCTTTTTATTTATCAAATTTTATTGAACAAAAATAAATTACTATAGTTTAAGAAAATGTTAAATAGTTTGTTAATCATAAGTTATGTTTCAATGTGCCAATACTTATAAATTTTCTTAAACTACTGAAATTTATTTTGTTCAATAAAAGTAAATAAATAAAAGGGTGTTATTTTTAATGTACCCTGTATATGGTTTTAAATTGCTAAGTTCTGTTATTACTCTGATGATGAAGTTAATAAAGTGACATTTTTTATCAGAACATTTTTTACTAAGTATAATAAAAAACAGAGAAAATGTAAAAGTGTAAATCTATAAGTATACACTGAGAATTATCAAATAAATTCCTGATCACTTGTTGATATTGAAACAACAAAAATAAATTTCAAAACCCTATTTTCATGAAATTAGTGACAAAAAATCTATCTGAAAACCAGTTTAATGAGTAAATTCCAAATGGATGACAATCAGGTAAAAAAAGATTTTGAGTTATCTCCCTTCAGTTTTAAACGGACTTAATAAAACTGAAGGAATTTCTGCATACAACTAATTTGTCTGCATATAAAATAAAAATAAAGGAATATTCAGTTTTTACACTAGAAAACCATCACCGTTTTTGTCTCTTGTGTGAACACTAAAAAAAAAAAAAAAAAAAAAAAAAGATATTTTTGAAATATGTCCATGAATATTTTTTTTTTTTTTTTTTAATGTTTTGAGAGAAAAGATAAAAATGATATCAGAATTATAAAGCACTAATTTTATAATGAAAGATACTGAAGGTATCTTTTGTATAAATGCCTACTCAATCAAAAATAAGTTTCTCGTATCTTGATACAAACTTGACAGCATAATAATGACATATGTCTATAAAGTTTTTATTTTACTTTTTTGGAGGTGTGAATTTAAAAAATGAATTTTATTTTTTATACATAATGTATTTTGGAAATATCTACGTAAAGATCTTTGACAACATAAGCAGATTTTTATTGGAATGCTAAAAGACAAATATTAAAACACCATAAGAGATGAATAAGAAAATCAAGTAAAAAAGAATTTTTGAAAATGCTTCTCAGGAGGAGAACACTAAGTACAAAATAGTTGAACACCATCAGAATAACAATTGTATTTTTATTATATTAAACAGTTGGGTTTTTGATGGTTACAAAATAATGTAGACAATTTAACATTTCTAAATCATATAAAAAAAATAATTGAATACTTATTTTTTGGTTTCACCTTTCAATAGCTCAACAGAAAATCAAATGTTAAAAATTTTAAGATATTTTAATTAAATATATGATCTGAAATATTTAAGCTTACTTTACCTTCTGATATAAGATAGGAAGTGTCTATTTATAAGATGGTGCTGAGAAGTTCTTGGCCAAACCCACTTCTATAAAATTTCAAATATTTTTTGGAGGGAGGGTTCTTGGTCAAGCTGAGAATTTCTCAGCACCCCTCACATATACGAGTATTGAGCATTTATAATTGGGAAGAGTTTGTTCACAAACAATCCTCAAATTTGACGTGTACTTAGACCTAAGGAAAGGTTATTAGAATCCAGCCCATAGTGAAAAGGGGATGTCTACCTCTTAGTCCTGATCGTAGGAGTAACAATTTGTTGAGGAAAATAAAACAATTTCCTTTTTATTTTTGACTGAAAAGAAATATTTATATGTTTTTAAAAAAAAAAAAAAAAAAAAAAAAAAAACAAATCCCACAACAATTTTCCCCTGAAACGGTTTCTATTTTTCAGATTTCTTTTGTGGAAGCCTACCAGGAATGGAATCTATATAAACAAATGTGTATATGCTTGCAAAATATGAACTTTATAGGTGCTCATATGTACATGGCTGTATGTGTATACATGTAAACCTACTTGCATAAAAGGAATGTACCTATACAAATAAATATTTGTATGTATGCATGTGCATGCATAGAGATAAATATAATAAAAATGATGGGTGGAGAGCTTTCTCATCATAAAAATCAAAACACATCAGCAGAATATTAACAACATCAACAGGCAATTTAAAAACATTAAAATAAAAATATCCCAATTTAAACAATTTACTAAAAAAAAAAAAAAAAAAAAAAAAAAAAAAAAGATAAGAATGTTTTAAAAATGCTTAAGTCTGAAAAATATTGTAGACAAAATAGTTTTATTAACAATAAAGTAAATTTTCATGCAGACAAAGAAGTTTTAAGGAAAACAGAAATTAAAACAACATTTAAACTTACAGTCAGAAAGAGACAAGTGTAATTTCTAGGTTGCATTATGAAGAAAGTGAGCTTGGAGAATTTAACACTCACAGGACATATTGAAGGTAAGAGAGGCAGAGGAAAACAGAATAAACAAACTAACAAGTTTATGCAAATGGATGGCAGAGAAGGGACTGGAAGGGTCGATAAAGGAAAAAAACGTTACTTAGGGCTACAAAAGACAGGAAATTGTGGAGAACCATAATCAACCATATCCTGAGGGGACATGGCATATAAAAAAAAGGAAAGTAAATTTTCATCTTCCCAATCTGTAGCATAAAAAAGAGGTTTGAGCAAAAAATAAGATAATTTTAGTATGTAAATAAAATACATCATTAATCCATTTCAGGCAATTGCAGTTGAGCCACAGAAATGTAATGAGAGAAATTCTTTACATCTTCAAATAATCAGTTAATCACTGTATGTAGCTACATCAATAAACATTTAGTCTAAGTGATAGAAAAAAAAAAAAAAAAAAAAAGAAAAAACAAAGAAGAAAAAGCATGTAACAATTATTTTTCAACTTCTTGAACTTAATTCAATGGTGAATAATAATTATACAAATTGAGTATTACACAGTAAAAATCTTGGATCAAAATTCACCTGATAATTAGATGTCAGATTAAAATCTTGATTCACTTTCAATTAAATAAAAAAATTAAAATCCATTTAGTTTTATAACAAATGTCCATAGTTTTGTCATAATATTGCCTTTTTTCACCATTTGATCAATAAACATTGTTTTCGACAATTTTTATCAGGAAAATGTAGTATTTTAGGACATACACAAAATTACGTTCTGGAGATCCATAATGTTCTGAGAACTGATTACCCACAATAACAAAATATCGATTATCTATTAGCTTTTTGGAAGAGAAACTTTTATTTAATATTGAAATATTTTGATGAATAAAAGAGAGAATTTTGATACAATTAAATCTTTTAATAGGAGAACTCATACTGGAGTTAATGAAAAATTTTTATAGTATTCATTAGAATTTAGTATCATTTCCCCCAAAAAGTGCTCTGAAGGAAGACAAAATAAAAATAAATCAACACCCTTGTTTATGGACAATCACATGCAGTGATGTGTGAATACTGAAATTCAGATCAAAGATGGCAGAAAAGAACGGTTACAATAATAAAGGCTGTGGACAGTTGCTTGGTGAAGTTCATAATCCCATTTCCAAATACTTCACAAAAGTGATAATACCTTGGAGCTGTAATCTTGTAATAACTTATTAAAGATTTAGAAAAAGGAAAAGAGATGTATATTAATCTTGATGTCAATATAATTAGATAGATGCTTGGCTATCTGAATGAGGGAGATAACTTTGATTTCACAAAGTATATGAATTTGAATTTTATAATTTGCTTTGTGTATTTGAGAAGAGGTGGAGGACATATTTCATACTGTCTGCAAATGGCATAGCTGTCCTATATATATATATATATATATATATATATAATCCCTGAAGTTCAAGCAATTAATCATCTGATCTGCATAAAATCAGCTCCAGTGAATTGAATAGAACAAGCCTTATGATGCAGTTAACATGACAAGAGTATTGTAATTCAATAGGATCATAGCGGCTTCCCATGTACTATGGCAGCAGTGGTGTGTCTAGGGAAAGACAGCCTGACAGAGCCTATCTCTCTCCAGATTAGTTTTCCTTCTTCTAGACTGGTTGCCACCTTAAAGAAAGAGAGCTAAATTGGGCCTATTTAACCCATAGCTGGGGGAGAAGAGACCTTTCCCAAGGTTATTTGTCTGAAAGTGAATATAAGATTGGCTAGAATTTGAACTCAGCTTAACAATGTCTTTTTCTGGGTCACTAACCATTACACCAACCACACATCCCTGTAGACATGATTCTGTAAAATTTGACAAATTGCACCTGTAATCTGTCCATAGACTAAAAAGGGCACAAAAAAGGTGATGTGAGATTTCAAATATTGAAATATTCAAATGTCAGCTAGTTACAAGAGAACTATGATCCATACAACAAATTGTCATCATTAAAAGAATTTTTAATTAAGATAAAGAGAAAAAGTAAATTTACAAGTCATCATAAAAAAGAAAAGAAAAAAAAAGGGTGATTGTAGTAGAGTGTCAACAGTCTTTATTGAAAATAGATACTTTTGTAAGTTGTAGGACTACTATCTGCTATACTATACCATAAATGGTCTACTAAAATAGTAAGCTGGAACATACCAGCTGGTAAAGTTGTCTGTCAGGTAGTGGGATGTATAAGAACAGCCGGCATCGTAAGTAACAGAGAAACGGCTTTTAATAAGTTACAAAGCCCAGCTGAATAAAAATTTGGAAATTAAAAACAAATAGAGAAGAAAGAGGAAAAAATATATATGAAGTATAATTAAATCAATTCCTTAATCTTGACTGAAGTGGAAGGAATTTTCAATGCATGATTTTTGTATAACTTTCATTATTTTTCTTTAAGAATTAACAAAAAATTTAATAATATAAAATATTAAATATAACAGAAAAGAAATTGAAGATTATTTTTAATTAATTTCCTGAAGTAAATTACCAAATAATCAATTTAAATTATATCATTAAAATTACAGGTAGATTATTAAGTAACAACAGATTTTTTTTTTTTTTTATCAGTCTCCTTTCAATATGTGATTGTTAAAGAAAAAATTGTCCTTTCCTGATGCCAATGAAGGTCTAAGGAAATTCCCTTTTGACATTTTTATGCTGATAAAATAAACATCTGTAATCACTGAAAATTATTCAATGCTTTTCAACAATCTAGTGAATTGGAGATTTATGTCAATATCAGTAATTGTTTCCCAAAGGCAAACCTTAAAAGAAACAAACTTAGAAGTGCATATACTTTAATGTTTTATACACACACGTAGGAGTTAAAACAACTGAGTATATACAAAAGTGTAATGAAAGTGTATGTACACATAAGTATATAAAGAAAAACAGAGAGTGGTATATGCATACACATAAATGTACACAGGAGTAAGTCTTCATGTAAGCATGTAGAAAAAGACAAGTGTATTTTATAGTAAAGTTTGTGTATAATTGTATTTGTTGATGCTTTGTTAACTGTGTTGGATTAGTGTGAAAATGTATAAAATTGTGTATGTATGTATAAAGTGAATACGAACAAATGTCTGTTTGGTATATATATAAGTTATGGGTATGATAAAAAAAATATACATATACATGTTTTTTTTTTTTCAGGTATTATAAAAACAGTGCTCGATGTTACACTACAGAGCCATCAAGTATATATTAGTGAATATGCATAATATCCCACGTCGATAGCACAATATATATAAGTACACACAGAAAGGAGCTGAGAAGTTCTTGTTCCAATCCATTTCCCAAATTTTGACCAAAGATAAGATATTTTTATAATGACTTTTTGGTCAAGTAAAGAACAATTCAGTACCCCTGTGTGTGTGTGTGTAAATTCTTGTATATATGTATTATCACTTCTTTTCATGTACATGTGCATATTTGTATACAAAGTGTAGAAGCAAATACAAATGTCTTAACATCGGAGAAGGGATCTCCCCCTCCTCCCAAACACTTCTCTTCTTTCCCTGACAGAATTATTGAAAAAGAACTTACCGGCCTTTTGCAGTAAAAACGCAGGGCCAAGAGCAAAGGATGCACTTTATTTGGTATGACATTGTTCAAAATAATATCATTCTTGTTAACTTTTTTCTGTCGGGGTTTTGGTAGCTTCTGGGGCTTGACAGCAGAAACTTTATTCTTGCTATATCCATTTCTGCTAGTATTGCCAGTGTTAACATTGCAACGTCCACAATGATACTTATCCTCTGGTGGTTTCAGGTTGTATTTATGTTGGCTACTTGTGTGGTAGTTACTTCCAGGCTTGAGTAATTTTTTTTGAGATTGAGATTTGTGATATTCATAAGTTTGAGGTAACCTCCACGCCATGCTCCAGTGAAAGGAACTATGTTTTCAGCTAGCCTTCTCAGGGCCCCCCCAAAAACTGCTAGAATAAAACTGAACTACACTAGGGTAGGGAACACTAGACTAGGCTAACCTAAGTAAACCAGAAACCCTCACCCCCACAAGAGCAAGTTGGAATTGGCATTGGTTGGCACTGGTAAGTAAAATAGTAAAGAGGTAGGTAGGTAGGTAGGTGGGCCAAAAGTTGGATGAATCAGGCATGCAGCAAGCAGGTGGAAAGGGAGGTTGCCAAGAACAGAAGAGAAAGATAAGGAAGACAAGAAGGGTGGTATTTGGTAAAGGAAAAAAATAAGTGGGGAGAGAGAGAGAGTGAGAAAAGCAGAGAAAAAAAATGGCAGAAAAAAAAAAAAAATGGCAGAAAAAAAAGAGACAGAGAGAAAAAAAAATGGCAGAAAAAAAAAAGAGAGAGAGAGAAAAAAAAAAGAGAGAGAGAGAGAGAAAAAAGAGAGAGAGAGAGAGAAAAAAGAGAGAGAGAGGAAAAAATGGCAGAAAAGAGAGAGAGAGGAAAAAATGGCAGAAAAGAGAGAGAGAGAGGAAAAAATGGCAGAAAAGAGAGAGAGAGAGGAAAAAATGGCAGAAAAGAGAGAGAGAGAGGAAAAAATGGCAGAAAAGAGAGAGAGAGGAAAAAATGGCAGAAAAGAGAGAGAGAGAGAGGAAAAAATGGCAGAAAAGAGAGAGAGAGAGAGGAAAAAATGGCAGAAAAGAGAGAGAGAGGAAAAAATGGCAGAAAAGAGAGAGAGAGGAAAAAATGGCAGAAAAGAGAGAGAGAGGAAAAAATGGCAGAAAAGAGAGAGAGAGGAAAAAATGGCAGAAAAGAGAGAGAGAGGAAAAAATGGCAGAAAAGAGAGAGAGAGGAAAAAATGGCAGAAAAGAGAGAGAGAGGAAAAAATGGCAGAAAAGAGAGAGAGAGGAAAAAATGGCAGAAAAGAGAGAGAGAGGAAAAAATGGCAGAAAAGAGAGAGAGAGAGAAAAAATGGCAGAAAAGAGAGAGAGAGGAAAAAATGGCAGAAAAGAGAGAGAGAGGAAAAAATGGCAGAAAAGAGAGAGAGAGGAAAAATGGCAGAAAAGAGAGAGAGAGGAAAAAATGGCAGAAAAGAGAGAGAGAGGAAAAATGGCAGAAAGAAGAGAGAGAGAGGAAAAAATGGCAGAAAAGAGAGAGAGAGAGGAAAAAATGGCAGAAAAGAGAGAGAGAGAGGAAAAAATGGCAGAAAAGAGAGAGAGAGAGGAAAAAATGGCAGAAAAGAGAGAGAGAGAGGAAAAAATGGCAGAAAAGAGAGAGAGAGAGGAAAAAATGGCAGAAAAGAGAGAGAGAGAGGAAAAAATGGCAGAAAAGAGAGAGAGAGAGGAAAAAATGGCAGAAAAGAGAGAGAGAGAGGAAAAAATGGCAGAAAAGAGAGAGAGAGAGGAAAAAATGGCAGAAAAGAGAGAGAGAGAGGAAAAAATGGCAGAAAAGAGAGAGAGAGAGGAAAAAATGGCAGAAAAGAGAGAGAGAGAGGAAAAAATGGCAGAAAAGAGAGAGAGAGGAAAAAATGGCAGAAAAGAGAGAGAGAGAGGAAAAAATGGCAGAAAAGAGAGAGAGAGAGGAAAAAATGGCAGAAAAGAGAGAGAGAGAGAGGAAAAAATGGCAGAAAAGAGAGAGAGAGAGAGGAAAAAATGGCAGAAAAGAGAGAGAGAGAGAGGAAAAAATGGCAGAAAAGAGAGAGAGAGAGAGGAAAAAATGGCAGAAAAGAGAGAGAGAGAGAGAGGAAAAAATGGCAGAAAAGAGAGAGAGAGGAAAAAATGGCAGAAAAGAGAGAGAGAGGAAAAAATGGCAGAAAAAGAGAGAGAGAGGAAAAAATGGCAGAAAAGAGAGAGAGAGGAAAAAATGGCAGAAAAGAGAGAGAGAGGAAAAAATGGCAGAAAGAGAGAGAGAGGAAAAAATGGCAGAAAAGAGAGAGAGAGGAAAAAATGGCAGAAAAGAGAGAGAGAGGAAAAAATGGCAGAAAAGAGAGAGAGAGGAAAAAATGGCAGAAAAGAGAGAGAGAGGAAAAATGGCAGAAAAGAGAGAGAGAGGAAAAAATGGCAGAAAAGAGAGGAGAGGAAAAAATGGCAGAAAAGAGAGAGAGAGGAAAAAATGGCAGAAAAGAGAGAGAGAGGAAAAAATGGCAGAAAGAGAGAGAGAGGAAAAAATGGCAGAAAAGAGAGAGAGAGGAAAAATGGCAGAAAAGAGAGAGAGAGGAAAAAATGGCAGAAAAGAGAGAGAGAAGAAAAAATGGCAGAAAAGAGAGAGAGAGAGGAAAAAATGGCAGAAAAGAGAGAGAGAGGAAAAAATGGCAGAAAAGAGAGAGAGAGGAAAAATGGCAGAAAAGAGAGAGAGAGGAAAAAATTGGCAGAAAAGAGAGAGAGAAAAGTGGCAGGAAAGAGAGAGAGAAAGTGGCAGGAAAGAGAGAGAGAAAAGTGGCAGGAAAGAGAGAGAGAAAAGTGGCAGGAAAGAGAGAGAGAAAAGTGGCAGGAAAGAGAGAGAGAAAAGTGGCAGGAAAGAGAGAGAGAAAAGTGGCAGGAAAGAGGAGAAAAGTGGCAGGAAAGAGAGAGAAAAGTGGCAGGAAAGAGAGAGAGAGAAGTGGCAGGAAAGAGAGAGAGAGAAGTGGCAGGAAAGAGAGAGAGAGAAATGGCAGGAGAGAGAGAGAGAGAAATGGCAGGAGAGAGAGAGAGAGAAATGGCAGGAGAGAGAGAGAGAGAAATGGCAGGAGAGAGAGAGAGAGAGAAAGCGGCAGGAAAGAGAGAGAGAGAGAAAAGTGGCAGGAAAGAGAGAGAGAGAGAAAAGCGGCAGGAAAGAGAGAGAGAAAAGCGGCAGGAAGAGAGAGAGAGAGAGAAAAGCGGCAGGAAAGAGAGAGAGAGAGAGAAAAGCGGCAGGAAAGAGAGAGAGAGAGAGAGAAAAGTGGCAGGAAAGAGAGAGAGAGAGAGAAGAGAGAAAGCGGCAGAGAGAGAGAGAGAGAGAGAAAAGCGGCAGGAAGAGAGAGAGAGAGAGAAAAGCGGCAGGAAAGAGAGAGAGAGAGAGAGAAAAGCGGCAGGAAAGAGAGAGAGAGAGAGAGAAAAGCGGCAGGAAAGAGAGAGAGAGAGAGAGAAAAGCGGCAGGAAAGAGAGAGAGAGAGAGAGAAAAGCGGCAGGAAAGAGAGAGAGAGAGAGAGAAAAGCGGCAGGAAAGAGAGAGAGAGAGAGAGAAAAGCGGCAGGAAAGAGAGAGAGAGAGAGAGAAAAGCGGCAGGAAAGAGAGAGAGAGAGAGAGAGAGAAAAGCGGCAGGAAGAGAGAGAGAGAGAGGAAAGAGAGAAAAGCGGCAGGAAAGAGAGAGAGAGAGAGAGAGAAAAGCGGCAGGAAAGAGAGAGAGAGAGAGAAAAGCGGCAGGAAAGAGAGAGAGAGAGAGGCAGAAAGAGAGAAAAGCGAGAGAGAGAGAGAGAGAAAAGCGGGCAGAGAGAGAGAGAGAAGAGAGAGAGAGAAAAGCGGCAGGAAGAGAGAGAGAGAGAAAAGCGGCAGGAGAGAGAGAGAGAGAAAAGCGGCAGGAGAGAGAGAGAGAGAAAAGCGGCAGAGAGAGAGAGAGGAGGAGAGAGAGAGAGAGAAAAGCGGCAGGAAGAGAGAGAGAGAGAGAGAAAAGCGGCAGGAAGAGAGAGAGAGAGAGAGAAAAGCGGCAGGAGAGAGAGAGAGAGAGAAAAGCGGCGCAGGAGAGAGAGAGAGAGAAAAGCGGCAGGAGAGAGAGAGAGAGAAAAGCGGCAGGAAAGAGAGAGAGAGAGAAAAGCGGCAGGAAGAGAGAGAGAGAGAGAAAAGCGGCAGGAAAGAGAGAGAGAGAGAGAGAAAAGCGGCAGGAAGAGAGAGAGAGAGAGAAAAGCGGCAGGAAGAGAGAGAGAGAGAGAAAAGCGGCAGGAAAGAGAGAGAGAGAGAGAAAAGCGGCAGGAAAGAGAGAGAGAGAGAGAAAAAGCGGCAGAAGAGAGAGAGAGAGAGAAAAGCGGCAGGAAAGAGAGAGAGAGAGAGAGAAAAGCGGCAGGAAGAGAGAGAGAGAGAGAGAGAGAGAAAAGCGGCAGGAAAGAGAGAGAGAGAGAGAGAAAAGCGGCAGGAAAGAGAGAGAGAGAGAGAGAGAAAAAGCGGCAGGAAAGAGAGAGAGAGAGAGAAAAGCGGCAGGAAAGAGAGAGAGAGAAAAGCGGCAGGAAAGAGAGAGAGAGAAAAGCGGCAGGAAAGAGAGAGAGAGAGAAAAGCGGCAGGAAAGAGAGAGAGAGAGAGAGAAAAGCGGCAGGAAGAGAGAGAGAGAGAGAGAGAGAAAAGCGGCAGGAAAGAGAGAGAGAGAGAGAGAAAAGCGGCAGGAAAGAGAGAGAGAGAAAAGCGGCAGGAAAGAGAGAGAGAGAAAAGCGGCAGGAAAAGAGAGAGAGAGAAAAGCGACAGGAAAGAGAGAGAGAGAAAAGCGACAGGAAAGAGAGAGAGAGAAAGCGGCAGGAAAGAGAGAGAGAGAGAGAGAAAAGCGGCAGGAAGAGAGAGAGAGAGAGAAGAAAAGCGGGCAGGAAAGAGAGAG
>OZ010588.1:3932751-3955251 GCA_963932145.1 Acanthosepion lycidas
AGAGAGAGAGAAAAGCGGCAGGAAAGAGAGAGAGAGAGAGAGAAAAGCGGCAGGAAAGAGAGAGAGAGAAAAGCGGCAGGAAGAGAGAGAGAGAAAAGCGGCAGGAAAGAGAGAGAGAGAAAAGCGGCAGGAAAGAGAGAGAGAGAGAAAAGCGGCAGGAAAGAGAGAGAGAGAGAAAAGCGGCAGGAAAGAGAGAGAGAGAGAGAGAGAAAAGCGGCAGGAAGAGAGAGAGAGAGAGAGAGAAAAGCGGCAGGAAAGAGAGAGAGAGAGAGAGAAAAGCGGCAGGAAAGAGAGAGAGAGAAAAGCGGCAGGAAAGAGAGAGAGAGAAAAGCGGCAGGAAAGAGAGAGAGAGAGAGAAAAGCGACAGGAAAGAGAGAGAGAGAAGAAAACGCAGGAAGGAGAGAGAGAGAGAAAGCGGCAGGAAAGAGAGAGAGAGAGAGAGAAAAGCGGCAGGAAAGAGAGAGAGAGAGAGAGAAAAGCGGCAGGAAAGAGAGAGAGAGAGAGAGAGAAAAGCGGCAGGAAAGAGAGAGAGAGAGAGAGAGAAAAGCGGCAGGAAAGAGAGAGAGAGAGAGAGAAAAGCGGCAGGAAAGAGAGAGAGAGAGAGAGAAAAGCGGCAGGAAAGAGAGAGAGAGAGAGAGAAAAGCGGCAGGAAAGAGAGAGAGAGAGAGAGAAAAGCGGCAGGAAAGAGAGAGAGAGAGAGAGAGAAAAGCGGCAGGAAAGAGAGAGAGAGAGAGAAAAGCGGCAGGAAAGAGAGATAGAGAGAGAGAAAAGCGGCAGGAAAGAGAGAGAGAGAGAAAAGCGGCAGTAAAGAGAGAGAGAGAGAAAAGCGGCAGGAAAGAGAGAGAGAGAGAAAAGCGGCAGGAAAGAGAGAGAGAGAGAAAAGCGGCAGGAAAGAGAGAGAGAGAGAGAGAAAGCGGCAGGAAAGAGAGAGAGAGAGAGAGAAAAGCGGCAGGAAAGAGAGAGAGAGAGAGAGAAAAGCGGCAGGAAAGAGAGAGAGAGAGAGAGAAAGCGGCAGGAAAGAGAGAGAGAGAGAGAGAAAAGCGGCAGGAAAGAGAGAGAGAGAGAGAGAAAAGCGGCAGGAAAGAGAGAGAGAGAGAGAGAGAAAAGCGGCAGGAAAGTGAGAGAGAGAGAGAGAGAGAAAAGCGGCAGGAAAGAGAGAGAGAGAGAGAGAGAGAGAAAAGCGGCAGGAAAGAGAGAGAGAGAGAGAGAAAAGCGGCAGGAAAGAGAGAGAGAGAGAGAGAAAAGCGGCAGGAAAGAGAGAGAGAGAGAGAGAAAAGCGGCAGGAAAGAGAGAGAGAGAGAGAGAGAGAAAAGCGGCAGGAAAGAGAGAGAGAGAGAGAGAGAGAAAAGCGGCAGGAAAGAGAGAGAGAGAGAGAGAAAAGCGGCAGGAAAGAGAGAGAGAGAGAGAGAAAAGCGGCAGGAAAGAAAGAGAGAGAGAGAGAGAAAAGCGGCAGGAAAAAGAGAGATTGCCAGACACAGCGAGAACAGGCGATTGCCAGACACAGCGAGAACAGGCGATTGCCAGACACAGCGAGAACAGGCGATTGCCAGACACAGCGAGAACAGGCGATTGCCAGACACAGCGAGAACAGGCGATTGCCAGACACAGCGAGAACAGGCGATTGCCAGACACAGCGAGAACAGGCGATTGCCAGACACAGCGAGAACAGGCGATTGCCAGACACAGCGAGAACAGGCGATTGCCAGACACAGCGAGAACAGGCGATTGCCAGACACAGCGAGAACAGGCGATTGCCAGACACAGCGAGAACAGGCTATTGCCAGAGAAAGCGAGAACAGGCGATTGACAGACACAGCGAGAACAGGCGATTGACAGACACAGCGAGAACAGGCGATTGACAGACACAGCGAGAACAGGCGATTGACAGACACAGCGAGAACAGGCGATTGACAGACACAGCGAGAACAGGCGATTGACAGACACAGCGAGAACAGGCGATTGCCAGACACAGCGAGAACAGGCGATTGCCAGACACAGCGAGAACAGGCGATTGCCAGAGAAAGCGAGAACAGGCGATTGCCAGAGAAAGCGAGAACAGGCGATTGCCAGAGAAAGCGAGAACAGGCGATTGCCAGAGAAAGCGAGAACAAGCGATTGCCAGAGAAAGCGAGGGAAAGCAATTGCCAGAGAAAGCGAGGGAATGCAATTGCCAGAGAAAGAGAGGGAAAGCAATTGCCAGAGAAAGCGTTAGAGAGAGAGAGAAAGTGAGAGAAAGCAATTGCCAGAGGAAGGAGAAAAAGAAAGAGTGATTGCATCAGAAAGAATGTGCAAAGTCATGGCAAAAATTAGAGACAGAGAGAGTGAAATACTGATTCTTATTTGATCATTGAAGTTAAGCAACATTGAGCTCAGTATTTAGGTAGGTGACAACTGAGAAATACCAGTTGCTGTAAGCTATGCAACTAATAATCAGCAATGGAAACACACTTGCTACTTATACTAACAGAAGACCTTGATATGTGGAAGTGCTTCTGGACTGACAAGTCACAAAATCTACATGAAATTAGTCGAGTTTTTTTTTTTTTTTGAACTTGCTGAAACAATGGAATACAGAAGGTGTGTTGCATGAAATAAATGATATTTTGAAAGGGACAAGTGTAGAAGAATTTCCCATCCTAGCTCTGTGATTGTTTGATGTATCATATTTGAAAGACAAGTTGCTGAAACTTGTGAACAGGTAATAGAAGTTATCCAATGGTTTTTTTTTTTATCATTTCATCCCACACAAGGTGATAAAAGCCACTAAGATACAAAGGGTTGTTGAGAATGAAGGAAACAGAAAGGACAATAAAATCATCAGTTGACTTCCTTAACCAAATTTGTTTTCTTTTCCAATATATCATTCAAATGAGTTGACTTAGTTGCCTACAGTATTTCTGAAAACCTTCCTCTTGTTTATACTGAACTTTGTCCTTGAACTCAAAATCTTTTTTTAAACTTTGCAAAACATTCCATACACATGCTTGAACCTACTGCATCATTACCATAACCTTCAGTGATCTGTTACTTAGATTCTGTTATCATGCCAAATGTGCATTTTATATTTTTGACTATGATTTTCACCAAAATAAAGCAAAATTATTACTTTTCTGCAAAGAAATAGTTTGCACACATAAGAGAGAAACAACAAAGGACAGCATAAACTTCAAAAAGGACTTCTAAGATTTCTCTAATATTATGCAAAAAAAAAAAAAAAAGAAACAGAAAGTTTTTATTTCCTTTTCTTAAACATTTTAATAAAATGAAAAACTTGTATTTCTGACAATATGTTCAAGAAAATTCCCCATAAAATTCTGTTTATTCAGTTTCTTAAAAAAAAATCTTACTCTAATACAGAGTAGGGGCTTAATAATTAAGAGCTTGGGATCTTTCTCAATAGGCAACAATCTAAGATGGGATGGCTTAATAAAAAGCATCAGAAAATCATTTAAAGGGTTAAAAAGTGCAAAATGAATGCAGTGTGGTCTTAATAAGCTGGGAGGTGGACAATTTCCTAATAAAAAAAATAAACAATTAAATAAAAACAGAGGCAGCTCCCAACCCCCTACATTCTATTAGGCACATAAGTTTAACCCAATAATACCAAATCTCATTAATCTAAATATTTATTATTAAACCCCCCCATCTCAATTTCTTAGCAAATCTATAATTCTGGTAAATTTCTTTACCAAGGAGGCATAGAGTCAGAGTTGCCAACAGGTTACATATTTCCCAATGAGTTTTTTTAAATATTCACTTTTAATTATGTATACCAAGTACCGATACAAAATTTTATGCCCACTATATTGACACTGTGTACTATGCCTTCTTCAGTCATTTTATGTTCTTATAAAATCAACAACTAACATAATTATTGATTCTTTTCACACGTGTACATACATCTCAATTCCCACACTAACAATAGAGCCAGGAAATTTATGTCACGTGTGAGCTTCAAATTTCACCTACAGCACAGGAAAAACACACAGGAAGGAGATATTTAACATTATTAACTTTTATTTGTATCTTATCAGCTTCATTGCTTTTTACAATACCAAAGAATCATGTTATTTTAATCTAGTTGTTATAGAGATGAAGGAATTGAGCACATTGTCTTTTTTTTAATTTGAACCTAGTTTTTTTTTTAGTTTATATTTGAATTGAACCCTCCCCCCCCCCACTACAGTCTGGATCACTTCAAATGTTATACTTAAAAGATATACTGCTTATCCCTATGATTAAAACAAAAATTTTTTTTTAAAAATGACAGAAACAATGTTTTTATGAGTTGTACTGTGTGAAAAAGTCGTATACTCTGGTTCAGTGGAAGAGACAATTATATTATAAGAGTAACTTAACTCGATAGAATTAGCTGGTATGAAATATTCTCTGGCATGAACAATGAATGAGAATAATCTATCCCTGTGGATTGAATAAAGGGCTTAATTTAAAATTTCCAGAAAGTTATCACAATCATCTGAACAAGGCTCAAGCTCAATTTTTTTCTGATAACATGAAAATACTAGTCCAAATAAATTAGTGTATAATAAAAACCAAAGCTATTACTTATTATAGACAAGAAAACTTTAATGCAGAAAAAAAAAAAAAAAAAAATTAAAAATTAAAAATATATTTTTCTTGTTAATAAAAATCATGTGAACAGGTAATACAACTTATCCAATGGATTTTACTTCAACCACATGAGATAATGTTTTTTTTAAACATTTCAGCCCAAACAAGGTGATAAAAGCCACTAAGATACAACAGAATTCAAAGAACTAGGAGATGATGATTGACAATGCATTTAAATTTTTGAAGATCAGTTGACAGAAAAGCAAGAAGCCAGATGAGAGTCTCACAAGCAAGAAGTGTGGGAGAAGTTATTACTATAGAACTTACGGTTACAACAAGCAATATCAACAGTGAAATTCTTAAACTTACTGAATATAGCAACATTGAAAACACTTCTTTTTTTTTTCCTGTATCCAACAATCTGCATTTTTTTCCTGTATCCAAGCCACATTCTGTATTTTAATAAATTAATATTTTTTCTTTTTCAAAATCTGGCAAATCAAATTCTTAACACTGGAAAATATGGTATGAATCTAGCAACATCATATGAGTACTATGTCCATCCAAAATCATTTTTCTTTGCCCATTTATTATCCTAAAATCCTTTCATATTTTCATATGAAGCTACATTTGCTAGTCTTTACAGAAAAGATTAATGGCTTGCTTATATTATCTGGATCTATGGAGATTCATTTGATCTTGGAATGAATTTAAATTAGTAGAAGCAAAATGAAAACAAAATTAAAATCTTAAATGCAGTTGGAGTAGGATTTTTTTTATATAGTTCTTATTTATTAATTTCAAATTATTTTAGAGAAAAGATGTTTTTGTATAACTCAAACATCCTTGCATCAGTGTTTATTCTTGGTATCAGGCTGATACAATCAGCTGACACCCCCTCACAACCAGGAACAATCACCTCCTGGTCAGCTTCTTCGCCTCTCTCTTAGTTGAATCTTGAACTAATATTAGTTTGATTCTGTTTGGAATTCAGCCAATGAAAATTGGTTCCACAGTTACTGCGATCTGTTTGCCTATGTTGGCCTCTTCAATTTTTTGTTTGTTATCATGCTAAAGGAAACAGAAAGAGAGGAAGGGAGTACTGTTAATTCAAACAAACAAAATGAGCTCTATTTTGTTTGTGTGTTTGCTAACATGAAGCAACTGCTCCTGGTAACATCTCTACTGCTGCTATCTTAGTTTATTTGCCATACAGTTTTAAAATAATTAAGAAATAGAAAATTTGAATTGTAGAAAATCAGAAAATAAAAGCTATTAACAGATGTACTTTTTGTTTATAACATTTATATAATTTACTTAAATATAAATGATCCTATCATTTTTGACAAATACAAAGCCATTTATAAATTTTATGACAAGTAAGTGTATTGATATCACCACCTTTGGTAATTTTTAAGTGATTTATTATAAACTTTTCAGCTAGAAACATTCTCGATATGATCTGATAATATTTGAGTAGTTTTGCTCTTCAAAGGCTGTGGTGGCATAATGGTTATTGCCTTGGAAAGTGGACTAGGCTTGCTGAGTTCAGTTCTGAATTTGTTGCATTTACTTTTGTGTTAATGCCTTTTGGAAAGGCACTAATTCATCTCTTCTCCCCTTAGCTATGGGTTAAATAAGAGGGTAGACTATGCTCTCTACCTTTGGTTGGCAACCAGTCTAGGAGAAAGCTAACACTGATATCAAAACTGTAAAGAAGGCAACGGAGAAACTACTCCATCTTTCCTAAGAATAAGTCATGTCAAAGGATTAGTCCTTGTTGCTAGTACCATGTAAACCAGTACAACCTGTTGTATGCTGCTTGGAGAAGAGATGAGTGCCATCAAGGATTTCCATTGTTCTGAAAAATTTACTGAAGGACAAATGTTCAACATGATATTACAATGACCTCAAAGGTTGTAAGTTATTTGGATGTGTCTCTTATAAAATCTCCTAAATTTTGCATTGTATAAATATTCATCTTGTTTTTTCAATCACAGGAATCTAGTGGTGAAAATGAATTATGTGACAAAGATGTTTACAATTTAGAAAAATTACCATTTGAAAAAGTATGAAAATGTTCATAATGGAAGAAAAGAAAAAGAAATTAAAAAAAATTATTTGCATAACGTGAAAATGATAGGTATATCTTGTAAAAAAAAACAAAAAAAAAAACTTCTCTTCCATAATAAGTCATCATTAATTTATGCAGCAATTAGCAATCATTTCATTTTTTCTTTTTAATATTGTGATTTTCAGCTTTTTGTAACAAAAAATTAAAAAAAAAAAAAAACAAAAAAACAAAAAACAAAAAAGAACACGCAAATTGGAAGAGAAATTGTTTTGTTCCTCAAGCTAGAGCATTTTAACAGTATTGCCCTAACAAAAACCCTGCTACAATGTGCTGTTTTTGCGATATGACAATAACAAATGTAACTACAAACAGAAATCAGAACATTATATTACAAATATATAAAATATCTATTATTTGACATTTTTTAAGGTAGACTGTAACAGCTGGAACAGTAAAATTTGTGCTTAGTATCTGATATTGATCAGACAAAGCAAGACAAACAATTTCTTTGATCAGTTGATTTAGTATATGCTAGAGACCAGGAAAGTTACACGCACAAGAAAGCATGCTAGAAAGCATACAAAATGTATGAGTTTTAGCGTAAGGTATGCCAATAGTAAATGGCTTGATGTTTTATTTTATCTTGATTAATAATTAAGTCAAATTTTAATTTAAGAATTCAAATTTTAAAACATTATCTTCTGACACACATATTGTGCTATGCAGTTTTTAAAATGGAAAAATATTGGTTTAAATTTCTCAAAAAAAAAAAAAAAAAAAAAAAAAAAAAAAAATCAATCATATGCAAAATAGAATATCTGAAAATGACTGGTAAAAAAAATTGGCTCATGAAAAAAAGAAAGTGAATGTGCTTTCTGAATTAAACTTAGGATCAAAAGAGACATGGAAATTTTATGTAAATTAATACAAAATATTTTCTATATAATTACCATAAACATCATATTTATTTGGTAGATGTGTTTGAATATACATTAGTGTTTTTTTGTTTTTTTTTAAACAGCAAAATTAATGTCTACTGGCCTAGAAATTATACTGAAGAAAATGTGCCTACTGACAGGAATTGAATATATTGCTTTTTTCATTCAGAAAACCACTTTTAAGCTAATTGTCTTATCATTAGGATACGGGTAGCCATCATAGCAAAGCAAGGATCAGGAATAATCTATAAGTATATAAATTCATCTGAGTCTATCATAAATTGTAAAAAGGCCTCAAAGGAGTAAACAAAGGATTTTGGGATGACTTGAATTTATTACTCAATGATTTTTTATTTTTTTTAATACTTACATTTACATTTTTTTTCTTCATATTTGAATAGATCCATTCTCTAGCCTTTTGGACAACATTTCATTTGAATGCTAGAGGATGTAACCAGCAAAAATATTGTAGGAAAAAGATGCCACTAATTTGATCAATTGCCAATCAGTTTTCTATATTAAATCTACATGGCTAGGCTGATAAGACATTTGCAGACATTCAGAGAAGCAAATCTACTGCATTCTGAGTAAAACCTTTCCAATAAACTTATCTTTAATATAGTTTTATTTTAGAATTTAAATTATACTTCCTGCCCATAGTTGTTACATTTAGTGCATAAAGTATGTTTAACTTTTTTAAACACTAAGTTGAACAACTTTGAATCTCTGTATTTTATTTATATCTTAAAAATCTCAGAATTTCCAACCTTTACTACTTTGTAAATATGCTGCTGCCAACAAAAAAAATAAATAAATCACAGAATGAGAGATAATGTCACTATTTGTGCACAGATATACTAATAAGTATAACATTTGCAGCTTATAATTTGTAACATTCATTTGATAATTAACAGGGAAATTAGAGCATCTATTAAAAAGGGCAATTATTAATAATATTAGAACCATTAGTAGGTTCATTATGGTTATTACTGATGTATAATTATATTGTTAGTATAACCACAAAATGACTAATGAATTATAAGTATGCTAGCAGGTGAATTAAAAGTGTTGGGTGTAGGAGTATTTCATCAGTGAGATTATGGTGGAAAAAGTAAAGGGTTAATATTTTAAGAAAAATTCCCAGCATTACTTCAAGCATCTTTTATTTACAACTCAATAATTATCAGAAGCAATAGAGAAAAAAAAAAAAAAAAAAAAAAAAAAAAAAAAAAAAGAATTAACAGCACACGTGTTTAAGAGCTGACAAAATGCATTTATATCAATGAGAACATTATATATTCAAACAAGTTTGGTTAAATAATTTAGACATATCATAGTTTTCATTGTGAACCTTTCAAGTTCGCAGATTAATTTTTTTGGTAGACTTAGAAAATTGAGTAAGAAAAATGACAAAATATTTCTTTTGAATAGTTTTTATTTTCCCAAGTACTTTCAATCTCATCTGAGACCATCTTTTTTTTTTTTTTTGGTGGAGGTGGTGGGTTAAGTTGTCTGTGAGTATGTATATGTGAATATAAAACATTTCAACTGTTCGTCAAAACTAATCGACAATATATCTAAATTATTTAACCAAACCTGTTTGAATGGAAATATGCTGCCTATATATATATATATATATATATATATATGTGTGTGTGTGTGTGTGAGCGTGAGAGATACTATGAGCATCCATATAGAAGGGGAACAGATGGTTTTTATCTCAAATGTTTCTGTTTGATAGACCAGTGGATGGTTCCTTTGGAAGTGCAGTCTTCTAAGGAGCATCCACTTTAACCGAGGAGAAATGGGGAGTAAAGAAATTTTCAGAGATCATATGGCAGCAAAACCAGAAACAGGCTATATCCGGGTGCCAGAACTATATTAAAACTCATGCTTAGGATGCACCCTTGGTGAGAGACAGACATGACTGCGTCACAATTCGGAAGCTGCTAAAAAATTAGAAAAAATCTTTTTTCTTTTTGTTAATTAGAAGGAATATTCTCTTTAAAAAAAAAAAAAAAAAAAAAATTGTAATCATGTTCACACCCACCCATTCCCACCACTGCTACCTTCTTGTTTAATAGCAGTCAGTTATGTGCCATGCATGATACACGCTTAGACAATTATGTATCTTGATACATGACTGATGAGGCAGATTTTTTTCCCGCAGTAGGTTGCCATTTCTTTCTACGGTAGACCATTTGCCATCCAAGGCTATAGAACCCAGTCTGTCCTGCTATTTACTCATAGCCAGGGAAGAAGAGGAGGATTCATACCTTTCCCAAGGGTATTAGCACGTAAGTGAATGTAATGGATTCAACTGGAATTAAAACTTGGCTCTACCGATTACTTCACCGTGCCTCCTTCAGTCAGTTATGTACCATGAATGATACACGCTTAGACGATCATGTACCTTTCGACACATGACTGACGAGGCAAACTTTTTCCCGTAGTAGGTTGCCATTTCTATCTTCCAGTTGCCATCCAAGGCTATAGAACCTGGTCTGCCCTGCTATTCACCCACAGCTGGGGGGAGAAGAAGAGGATTCATACATTTTCCAACGGTATTAGCATGTAAGTGAATGTAATGGATTCAACTGAAGTTCTAACTCCAATCTCTGATTTCTTGATCCAAGCTGCTAACCCCACTACTCCATGTCCCCTTGTTTAATATACTTTCCCATAAATTCGTCGTAAACTTGCAGAGTTGAATTTTAACACAACTACAAATCTCATTAGATTAAAATTCAGGGTAAAAATTCTCAAAAGACTGAAAATGTAAAAAATAGAAACTGTTAAAATTTTCCTATTGTCTCATTATATACATGGTTCTTTTTCACATATCTCATCAAATGTGCAAATTAATATCTGGACACCTCCCCCCTCACCTCAAACACACACACACACAAAATAAATCAAAAAAGTGAAAAAAGGGTTTCTTTCCATGAGTACTTGGAAGCTCAACACAAATCTAGCAATCTGTTATCTGATAATCCCCTGTTTTTTGCACAATGCAAGGAAATAAAAAAATGTTTCAAAGCAGACAGCTAAACATGCAAGTTAGAATAATAATAATAATAAAAAAAAAAAAAAAAACATAAAAAGGGATACTCCTAGCTGGTATCCACGTCACTTTGGCAAAATGTCAAATTCACACCTTCTCTTCTGTTCTCATTCTATTCCTGATTTTACCTCTGCTATTCATTAAAGAAATATATTATATATATATATATATATATATATATATATATATATATATATATATATATATATATATATATTACATAATTGGGCATCTTCCTAGTTTTGTATATACAAAATCATTGCAAACCAAAATGCTCACTCACACAACATTCCTGCTGTATTAGACATCAGCTGATATTACAACAACAGTTGACTATTCTTCAGCAACAGCCGAATAGTAACATCTTCAGTTTTTGACCCATCAACTGAAATTTGGTTATTTTTCTCCATTTATATTACTGAGCAGATAAATTACTGAAAGTAGCCAAACAGATTTTAAGTTTCTTGATAGGTTTTAATCAAATGTGGAAAAGAAAAATCACTCATTTTAAGATTGAAAAAAAAAAAAAAAAAAAAAAAAAAAAAAAGACTAATTTTATTTAATCTTCATTATAATCAGTTAAATAATAGTCTCCTCCATTTCAGGTCATTGATCAATATCTTCAGTGAATATAACGAATTTTGTAGCTTTTTTTGTAGGTTGACGTGATAAGGGGTCTGATGCAAATAAACCCAAGGACAATTGGTAGGCAACACTTTCACCAAGAGCAGGAGGGTCTAACACAAATAATACATAGGGACAATTAGGAAACAAACTAGCACCTGGAACAAACATTTGAAGGTAATGTTAACTAATACTAGCACCAATTCTATCTAATCTGACTGCACACCTTTTTTTTTTTTTTTTTTTTTTTTATTACTGTGGAGTGATATGGGGCAAAAGCCCAGTTGGAAACCCTGAATGTAACAGGTTTCAAAATTGGCATCATATTTCTACTAAAAGGGCATTAAATCACATGTGTATTGGTCGGGGGGGACCAATACACATGTGATTTAATGCCCTTTCTGCAACTGAGCATGTGGTTCTTTACCACTTTTTTTTTTTTTTTTTTTTTTTAACCCTTATTCCATTTTGGGGCACTTAATGAGGAATCAATTCTCCAAGCAAGAAGGCTTGGAGAATTTGACACTCACAGGATATATTGAAATCAAGAGGGAAAGCAGCAAGTAATATATCTAACAAACTTGTATAAATGAATGTCAGAACAGGGACTGGGAGGACAGTCAGGGAACAAATGTTGCATAAAGCTAAGGATAGAAAATTGTGGAGAGTCAGGATTGCCAACATCCTGAAGTGGGAGGGGGGGCATGGTACATAAAAAGAAAAAGATTACATTAAGATTAAAATAACTCAGCTTAAATAGCCTAAATGGTAAGATGTTCTGACATGAAAGAGGACATTTCCACAGAAACAGGATGCAATTTTGCATCTAATTGGAAGCTACGTTCTGAATTTCTATAATTTAAATTTATCTTGTTTTTTTCCTTTTTTATCCACAGTAGGTTCATTCTTTAAGCTCTGTGGGTCCCTGTCTCTTCAGGACATGGGTGATCATGCGTCTCTATAGTTTCCTGTTTTTTTTTTTGTTGCTCTCAGCGATATATTCACTTTTATGAACCTTTTTTTGTAGCATTTGTTCCTCCATCCATTTCCTCAAATTTATCAAGCAGGCCATCTGTTGCTTCATATTGTAACCTAGGGAAAGTTACTGAATAGAATAATTACACAAAGGTTGGTAACAAACAATAATACTTAAGACAAGAACAACACATAAAAGATTTGCCAGCAGCGCATAGTAGTAGTAGTAAACTGCTAGAAGTGAGTGAAGTGAATTCTACAATGAATTTCCAATTGCAGACCAACATACAGTATTTACTACTGTGAATAGGGACATACTCATTATCGCCCATATGCTACAACACTTCTCTTGGCTTCACTGTATGCTGTGTGTTAAATTCCCTAAGCTTTCTTTCCTTGTTATGTGCCCTCAAAAATTCAGCTCTTTCTGTTAGCAAGTTTCTTTTTTCCTTTTCTCCTTAAAATATCACCATAGGTTGCATACGCCGTTCATATCCTCAGCATTCAAACCATGTCTTGGCCACTTCATGTTTTTCTTCATTTACAATGAACTTGTCCCACATTCATTACCATATATTATAATCATAGTAATTCAGTTCAAAACATTAAACAAACTAACCATTATCGCCTATGGGGACTGACTATATCAGTAGCTATATATGGTGAGCACAGGACATCCCTGGGGGCTTGCTTCAGGAATTACTAGCCTACCACCCAATTCCCTGTCTTTCAGTAGTGTATTCTCTTTTACAATAAACCTCTCTTTCATTTATGCATGTGTTGCTGTTCCTTCACTAGAGTACCACCTTTGTCTATTTGTAACCTCTTTATGGATAAAACGCATGCTTAACCTAACATCACCAATGTCTTAAAGTTATAATAACTTTCAAACACACTCTTTTTATCTTCCCTTCTTTAACTATGTTACATTTCTCCATTGTTATAACTGTTGTGGTATGTGTGGGTGGTGTAATGGTTAGTTGTTCATAATGAGAAATCAGAGAGCAGATTTCAAATTCTAGCAGAGTTTGTGATACTCACTCATGCACGAATATATTGGGAAAGATATGAAACAATCTCCTCCTTCCCAATATGAGTTAAAGAGTAGGACTTCTATCTGGAAAAATCATTGTTATTGCCATATTTGATCACCTAAAAATAATTATTTCTACAATTCAAAATATATTTTGCTTTAAATAACCCATGAAGGGTTGATAAACTGTAAAAACCAAATCAAACAATCAGTGTAGTTGTCATAGTGATGGTGCATGAATGTTTCACTGCATTGGTTGTAGCAATTTTAATCTAAATCATTATGGGTTGAGAGTATTTAAAATAAAAATATAATATTTAATAAAAAATTTTTATCAGGTTTTTAGGTTTCAAACTCTTTGGTAATAATTTTCCTCCATAAATTTTCCCTCAGACACTGACAAACGTTTTTTTTTTTTTCTTATATAGTTATGAAAAGCAATTAGTCTATTATACAAGATAAAGATTTTAATTTGTGGATAAAACTATTTTTTTCAGACTAAACTATATTTTCTAATTCTAAATTAATAATCAGAATTGTTTATGTCAAGATTTTGCATAATCTACATAATTTTGTCTTAGTTTAATTGCACTGGGTAACAAAATAATGTTTGCTATACTCAGGCAATACTTCCAAATCTATATTTCTGTACAAGTTCCCATATATACCTCCAAAGATTTACTAAAGAATGAGCATACATGATGAAAAATGGCCCAAACTTAATAAAAACAAAGTTTTATCAAAAATCTTTGTTATTAAAAGAGACCAAAAGATTTTTTTATTATTAAATTATATTTTTTTTATCCTTTTTAGAATGTTTGAAAATTTGGTTAAAAATTATTTTTCTTGTGTCAGTGTGGGACCATAAATATAGGAAATTTTAGTAGGAAAAAACCACTGATTTGGAAATTCTTACAAAAATCAAATAATTGTCAGATTTTTAAACTTTCAGGATTTATTCACAAATAAATTATTTTAGGAATTTTTTTTTTTTTTTAAGGAAATCTCGGTAAAAAACTTTTTTTTTTTTTTTTGACATCTGTTACCCTCCCCCCACTTAATCTTTTGAAAATATTGAGAAAGTAGTTTATGTGCTGTTTAATGTTTATATTAATTAAATGCAGAAATTTTCTTTTACAAAACAGGACCCCAAAATTACTGAAAATCTGCTCTGAATCATAAAATAAAAAAAATGCATTAAAACTAAGACATTTAATTAGAAAAAAATCTAATTGCTTTTATGAATGAAATATATTATGGACACTATTGTCATAACAAAATTTTTTTTGATGAATTTTTACAAGAATTATTTACATTTTTTCTAAATTTTGAATAAGTTATACACAATATTATCAGAAAATAAAAGCAATATATATATAGTAAATTTAAAGCCAAAGTATCTAAAATTTAATAAAACATTAAATTATGGAGAATATTTTTCTAAATTTTTAAGATTACTGGGTAGTTAAAAATTATATTCCTCAAGTAATTTTTACAGATATGTCCCTTGTAGAAAAAAATTAGATAAACTTCCAGCTGTCAGTATGTCAACACTTAAATGAAAACACCTACTCCTGTGATAAAAAAAAAAAATGTATTTCTGTGATATTTTAAAGTAAAAGTCAGTAACATCTGTTTTAAATCAGATCAATGATACTTTAAATCGGCTAATATTCCTCAAATAAAGTTTCAGAAAAGTATATTTTGTTCTTGAAAGACCTTTTAATAAAAGAATTACATTGTCCTGATAGATGACTAAAATCAGAAGTTTTTATCAATTTACAGCAAAGTATTTTGCTTATTGAAAATATCAAATTTTAGGTATTAACTTCAAATTAAAAATAAAATAAAAGTATCAAGGAAGATTTTTCATTTTTAAAAATTCATTTTAAACCTTAGGTATCACTTTTCTTTGGAGGTACATTATATATATATATATATATATATATATATATATATATATATATATATATATATATATATTTTGTGTGTGTGTGTGTGTGTGCCCAGATGTATAAATATACAGCTAAATATGTGTAAATGCATAGACATACTAGCTTAAAAGCTACCCTATCAGGCGGCATTTAAGCTAGCACCTGTGGAAGGCTCTTGATTGGGCCTTTACCACAATAGGTAAGAAGGAGTAGATGTGATAGGCAACAATAAACTACAGAAGAACTCAAAATTGATCACTGCATTTAAGTATTACATTAATATTTAAGCTTACCTTTTAAAAGTTCAATGATAATTTTTCTGCCACCACTTAATTTAAAGACAATGTAGGTTCTTATTTCCTGTACCAGCAATTATTTTTATTCTATGGGCGACTTTTACAATTAAATTTTATTATTCTCAAATTTATTCCCAAGTTATAAAAATTGTTAGCATAAAAAAAAAAAAAAAAAAAAAAAAAAAATCACTGAAAACAATCGCAATAATGAAAACTTGGGAATCCAAAATTTCAGGACAGGTTTTAATTTGCTCACGGAGTTGTCCTGATTACAAAATGGTATGATATCTTGGGCTACACCTTCTAGGAGTAAAGTTGAAAAAGAGTGACATAGTGACCCACTGACATTTGCATTTTTTATATAGATGTACACATTGAAATAGGCTTGAACACCCAAGAACTTTTCTGAGCATATAGCATATTTATGTTCAAGACAAATATATTAATATATAATATAGTATGTATTTGAGTGTGTGGTGCAAGATTCATTAACGTTAGTTGTACAGAACATTCATGGGTTTTATAGACATGAAAACTATGCTAATAAACAACATGCTAATAGTGAATCAAAAAGTCAGATGCTGGAATTTCTCTTAAAATGCACTTTCTGCATTCCCATCTCCATTTTTCCTTAATGGATGTCAGAAATGATAAGCACATAGATATATATCCTGGTGGAATCTTTTCAAAGATGGAATTAAAGTCCAAAAATGATTTGTGACTTTACTGTAGATTCATGCAATGCATGGCCAGCTCATTACACAAGCAGAAGAGTAAAAAGTTTCAAACATTTCTGAAGAAATAAAATATTTCATATTTGTTTGGTTATTTCTAATTGCCATTTAAATTTACCTTTGGAATTTAAGTATAAAATATACAGTATGAATATACAAGAAACTGCTGAAAATTTATTGGCCTGACCAAGAAGCTCTCCCTCCAAAGTTCTGATGTTTGTTACATGGTTGAAAGTGTGTCAAGCCAAAAACTCTTCAGCTCCCATACTATTAATATTTACCTTGAGTGTAAATATGCTATGCAGAATCTTAAAAACCTGATGGATTAAGACAATTGTGAGTATAAATTTGGGATTGGCAAACTAAATTGAGTCAAGTACAGCATCACTTGTAGCAGAAAAAAGGTTAGGTTTTTTTTTTCTCTTTTTGTTGCTCAGCGTTATTTAACAGTTTAAAATTAACCATTATTTAGTGAATAACTGCCAAGTGTTTCTAAAGTTGTATATTGAAAGACATAGATCACATTCTCTTTACTATGTGTTATGTTAAAGACAATATGAGAGTCAAGATGGTAAGCAATGAGAGACTGCAAAAAATAAAATAAAAATGGTGATATATGCATCACTTCAAATTCAGAAAAAATCTGACATGAATTTGATTGGAGGAAAGCTGATTTGCTGTTTTTCAGGGTTCTAAAGTCTTTTAAAGCCATTTGCATTCTGCAATTGATATTTTAACATGGCTCGTTGTGCAGACATGTTGGCATTTGATCACCACCATCAGGGTAACCTGAGTGAAGGAGTCTGATGTTGGATAAACCTGAAATTCCTAAGAATCCCAGGACAACATCACTGATGATGTGGCCACATTCATCTTACATATTTATTTCTAAAGTCATCATTTCCTTTTCCTATTGTTAGTAATGAATCCAAAAGAGTAAGACAAAATGATTCTTTTGTCCTTTGATCAGATAAGAGAAAAATGTTTCTTTGAGAAAATTCATGATCAATAGATCAGGGTACATCAAGTAAGTATGTAGCTGAACACATAGTTATTACCTGAATTTTGATCTAAAATTTTCACTCTATAATGTTCAATCTATTCACCACTGACTTAAGTGCATTGACAAAGGAAATTTGCTGAAAAATATTTGCTGTATAAAATAAAGGTTTTTCTTTTTAGGCTCATTGATATATCAATCTACTAACATAAGCATTCAATAAGCAAATAAAAAATTTGTTTTATTTACCATGTTTTATCAGGACAATACCAACATAATCTATATATAAAGCTTGTGTGTGTGTATGTATGTGTGTGTATATATATATATATATATATATATATATATATATAATTTTTTTTTCTTCAGTAAACAGTTTCAAAATTACAGGGGTTAACAACATTGAATATCAGTTACAATTAGCAGTAGGTATCATGGCCAATTAAACAGTTATTGCTGAATATAGATAAGTAATTTGCATGCTCAGTTGTAACAACTGTTTTGTTATTCATTTCAAACTTATCTTTTGTGATTGTTATAAATAAGCAATTGTCTTGTTTGGTAGTGATAAACTCATGTGTAACATTCATTTTGAGGAGAGTAATCAAAAAAACTTACATGAGATATAAATGTGAAAGGAATGAAAACAAACATTAGTTTAAAATGATAACAAATGAATAATTAAAACCCTTGATTCAACAATTATCATTTATCTGCTATAAAAACCACAATTTTCATATGCTTGACCCTGGAAGTGCAATAAGGACTGAAAATTGACTTAATAAAAATATTTGTTTTGTATGAAATGGCTTCATGCTTAAATCAATGTGCTCTACAACTCTAGTCAATTTTAATTTAATACACATTTATCAAATATGTAATGAGAAAGCTCTTCAAGTTTTAAGAATTTTATTTTTTTAAATTTGAATATAGCAAGTCCCTAGATTAAGAATGACCAACTTTTTGGATAATTTGTACTTAATCTACCATAAAACCAATTCCATTAAAAATTTGAATTCAGTATATCATTTTTAACAGTAATCATCACTCCTCCATCACATTATTATTATTATTATAATAACAATAAAAAAACTGTTATGGTAATGCTACCTCACAAACACCCCTTCCGATATGCAAAACATTAACAGAGTGAAAGTATTAAACTTTAAAAATGTTTTAAACAAGCATTTTCTTTAATGCTTTTTTTTTTTTTAAATAGATTTTATTTATAACTCAACATTATTAATTTTTACTTTATATGTTATAATTAAGGATATATTTGTTTGTGCAGAGATTCAGGTTTTTAAATAGTCTAAATTTATGTCTACTAGCCTGTGTATTCGTTATATATAACAGTATTGACAGAGATCAACACTGTATGATGACAGTTCCACACCTTAATCATCATTATATATATATATATATATATATATATATATAAATAAATAAATAAAACATGTGTGTACATGGTATTTAGTGCAAAGTACTCAATATCTGTAATGCGGTTGCAGAGATAGTAGTTTGTAACCCCAGGTTTCATGCTTTCGCCATCTTCAAATTGTCAGAAAATCATGAAACCTGGGGTTACAAACTACTATCTATGCAACTGCATATATAATTTACATTGTTTGGACTGTTATCTTCATCTTTGATAAGATATATATAATAAAGAGGACAACAATCCAAACAATGTAAATAATTAGAATAACTCATCTCAGAAATCATATACATGTTAAAACTGATTGAGTTATTGATTTGTTATTATCATTTACCAACCTTTTGTAGGTTATTTAAAGCCAGAAAATATTCTTGGATTGTAAGAATTTGGGGGAGATAATGATTTACTGATACAAGTCCTACTGATTAACACATAGCTAGGGGGAGAAGAGGTGGATTTCCCAAGAGTATATATTCATAAGTGACTATAACAGAAATTGGAAAATGTCTCTCCAATTTCCAATCCCAAGCTGTTATACATTATACCACCCATACATCCAAGCTTATATTCCCAAGCAGTCACCCATCAAAGTCCTGACCAGGCTTGACAGTACTTAACTCTGGCAATTGTACAAGAACTGGTGTTTCAATGTAATATGTCCATAAGCCTTGAGTGTATGTAGATAAAAAAATAGTTTCAATATAGAACTGCATGTTGATTTTTATGTTTACAGACACATGGAGCATCTACTTAAAATAATATTTAATTGATAAAATCTGCTGGATTAATAAATAAAAATTCATTATTTATTACTGAGCAGTGTCCTGGGTAAGACGATAAACTACATCTACGTCCTGGGTATGACGATAAACTACATCTACGTCCTGGGTATGACGATAAACTACATCTACGTCCTGGGTATGACGATAAACTATGTCCAACTGGCAGGCCTCTGACCAGGAGATTTTGAGGAGCATGGAACCACCTAATTGTTGGTGCTCCCAGGTCCAGCCTGACCCAGGGTGGTAACACCTGTTAGGGTCCCAGCTATGGACAAATAGTTAATCCCCAATCTGGTGTCAAAACACTATGAAAGTGTAAAAATAGGTTTTAATACCAGCAACACATTTTTTGAAGGAAAAATTATTAACAGCAATACATTTTTGGAAAAAATATTACCAGCAATAAAAATGTTGTCGGCATTAAATAACCCATTGAAGTTGATATGCCAAAAAACAAACCAAACCAATCTTACTGAGCAGATATGAATGTTTTGAGAATCTTTGAAGAAATTTGCACTTAAAGGCACTATTTAGCTTTGCTCAATTGGCAAGAACCTTCATGGTCAAGTTGGTCTGAAGCACATCTGATCTAATGATTTCTCCTACTAAGAGGGATACAAGTTCAAATACTGCTGGAGGGTGCATCATTTTTTTAAATAAAATTTCTCGAATATTCAGGCCAGTAGATGAAGATAAATATACTGTTTAAAAAATAAATGGAGCATCTACTCAAATATAGATATCTACTAAAAATAATGTTCATAATGTGCAAAATATCACATACTATATTCTTAACATTCCTTGCTCAAATGTGATGAAAGCCCATTTAAATTTGTACGAGTCTCATGAGACAGCTGAAATATGGATGGCAAAAAAATAGAGAATGTTATTTCACATAACAGCAAAAGTATATTCCCAAAGTATATTCCATCACTATCAGGAGTTGGACAATATTTTGGCTTAATTATAGAAACTAAATTTTCATTTAGTATAATTGTATGTTTTTAGATACTAAGAGCATTGTTAGCTTCGCATAGTCAAACTTAGTATTACAACACTACCCATTATATTACTAGCAGCAGTACTAACAAGAAGGTTAGCATTTTTGTCAGCCTAAGATAAGCTAAGAGTTGAAGATAACAAGCAAGAAAAAGAAAAAAATAGTGGGTAAGAAGCAAGCATTTAGAAAAGTTGTGGGGGAAGACAATGCTGACAAACTAATTGTTCTAGTAGAAGATGAAGTCTAAATTATAAAAAAAAAAAAAAAAAAAAAAAAAAAAAGAATCAAAAAACAAAAAAAACAACAGAATCAGAAAATGATTTATTTAATCATTTGAAGGGAACAACTCCCACTCAATCTTAACAGATTCTCCAGAAGCCAAATGCGTTTATACCATTGGATGATTAAGTCTAACCAATTCATGTGCACACACCCAAATGATATCACTAACTAGATGTGTGTGAGTGTGTGTGTGTCTATTAAATGAGCATATATACACAACTGAATATAAAAAGAGAGGAAACCCCCCCCCAAAAAAAAAAAACTAACAATTTATACACATACATTTCTTTGAAAATTGCTTACAGGACAACTGAGCAGCACACAATCAGAAATAAGTAAAATAATATAACAATGTTTATATGCGATAAGAACTTGCTTAGTATCTGAAATACTTGCATATTATATGCCAGTGTTTAAGCTGAGATGAAAGCAAGGATTCTAAATGCTGATTTTCAAGGGTGACAGACCATTTCTACTGTAAAAATTAGCATCCCCCCCTCTCTTTATGCCTCTCTAAGCGAGGTGAACATTTTTCCAGTTTGTTTATTTTTGGAGAAAAATGTTCAAACTTCAGTGTTTTTGCTTGAGTACTTTCAGCCATCTCATTATTATCATAAAAAAAAAAAAAAAAAAAAAAAAAACACTGAACAGATTCATTTGTTAATCTATGTGAATATTAAATGCCTTCAATAATGCCAAGATTTAATAATAATGCCTTCAATAATGCCAAGATTTAATAATAATGCCTTCAGTAATGCCAAGATTTAATAATAATGCCCCTGATTTTGAAAAATGATTGAAAAACTAATTCAAAGTTCCAGATTTCAGAGATCTTCAAAGTGCTAGTGCATGTCCGAGAGAAAAGTGTGTACATGAATGCAAACATTTGTACATCCATAAAATACACTGAATAAATGAACTAGACACCCGATAGCTGAATTATTAGCAAACATTTGTCAAATCGATCATCCAATAATTAAATATTATTGCCACATATGGTCTAGCGCTCATACTATACATTTAGAGATTCTAGATAAAATAGAAAGAAAAATCTGAAATGTTATTGATCCTGACCTGGCATTTAGGCTTCAGTCACTTACCCAACACCATAATGTGCCTTTTCTATCAATATTTCCATAGAAATTGATCTGATGAACTTTCCTCTTTGGTACTTAGACCTTATGAATTTAAGCGCAATACTTTGAATTCTGGTCAAGTTCATTACATTCACTTATGCACAAATACCCTATGGGTTAAATAGCAGAACAGACTGGGTCCTATAGTCTACCACAGAAAGAAATAGTAAATTATTGCAGGAAAATCTTCTGCCTAGTCAATCATGAATCAAAAGAAACATGATCACCAAGTGTAATACTTAACTGACTGACTAGATTGGTAACAAGGTCTCATCATTTTACAGTTGAAATGGCTAGATGTAACTGTAAGTTCTATGATAAATTTCTTCTCTTACACTTCTTGCTTGTGGAACTCTCTTCTGGCTTTTTGCTTTCCAGTTAACTTTGATCTTCAAAAATTTAAATGTAACATCAACTACTATCTTCTGCCTTCTTAATTATTTATTTTCTCATATTTTCTCATACTCAATAACCCCTTGCATCTTAGTGGCTTTATTGCCTTGTTTATCAAATGATTAAAAAAAAAACTTCTTTCTGACATGCCAATAGAGTAATGATTCTATTGTGGTACTGGACTGTACTAAGCTTAGTAAATGTTGTGACACTGAATGAATGTTG
>OZ010588.1:4637751-4650251 GCA_963932145.1 Acanthosepion lycidas
TGTTATTTCACACAGTCCACATCATATGGGATGTTAAAATAGACACATTTTATTGATACTGCAAAAGTGCGAGTGAATGGATGAGAAACAAAGAAATCAAGTTAGATTATTTTGGCAATTCTGCGATGCATATAAAATGAATCTGTTTTCAATTGGCTAACCTATCCTTAAAAAAATAAAATATAAAAGGAACATTGTTTTCCTGGTCTAAGACCCCTAAAGTGGGATAAATATTTTTAACAATTTTTTTATCATTGTTTTTGCACTAGCTTTTTAAATTTTAGCACAGTGCTTCTCAAAATATCTAATATGGCGGACCAGTATTTTTTTTCTCAATGTGTCATGTACCTGTAATATTTTGTGGTAATATTAATTTATACTGGAAACGATATATATAATGAATATAATAAAAGTTGACTATTTTTTATCTTCCATTTATTTTGCAAAAAATAATTCAATATCAAAACATAAAAAGTAAGAAAAAAATAAGCAGTTTATTAACACAAAAACAAAAATTATATAACCTTAATCTTTACAAATGATTCCTTAGCATGGCCTGGACACTGGCCGCCTATCGGTAGCTGATGGTTCATGTACTGGCACCGGTCCACAGAACCCTACTTTGAGAAGCACTGTTTTAGCACAAATATAGTCCTGTTACTATCAGGCCTAATAAATTCACAAAAAATCCTCTATGTTGCATTCTCTGTTGGCATTGCAAGCATGTGCTTATTTTGATAATTGGTCAACCTGCCCATACATACATATTATCTTTTTATAAAAATTAACTTGTGCCCAGGGCGATGCTCATAAGTGAAATATTGAGTCATTCCAAAAAGAACAGAATTTTAATATGCAGCCGTCTAACAAGATATCCATATAAATAATTACCTATCCATAAATATATGATACTGAGTACTATGTCATTTTCATATATATATAAGCACATTCATATTCTCATTCTACGGGACTGGGTTGATAACCCTAGCTTGTGTTGGAGTGTTGAAACTGTAATAAGCATTATGGTTGCTCTTATATATGATACTGTAATCGGCAGAAGATTCATTTGCCTGACTTTGGATGGAGATGACAGAAAATAAGAAGTAGAATATTTTCTCATGACCAGAATCTCTGAAATATTCTTTCCATCACCAACTGACATTCACTCAAGGCAAAAAAAGAAAAAAAAGAAGGATGTGACCCAGACAAAAGTTATGCCACAGCCTTAGGGAGGGTGACAGAAAGGAGGTCTTAATAGATATGCTAATATGGAGGTGGAGATATATGTTAATATATGGGTGGGTGTGTATGAGCAAATATATGTGTACATAGTCAGAAAGTAATATACCTCACTTGATATTGATTGAAAGGGTCTTGTTTATTTGGGAACATTTGCATGGTAAACCCAAGCCACAAATGTAAATATTCATTAAGTTTATATCAATGAGGCTTACACTTTTTAAAATCTAATTTGTCCCCAACTGGGATTTTCCAGAAAATACCATCATAGGTTATAAACTCTGTGTGTGTGTATGTGTATGCATTTGTGTAAGTAAGTGAAACTTAGTCATGTACAAGTCCACAATTTTTGTGTATCCCCAAAAGATCATTTTCACTACACAAGATTAATGGTTTGATAGATGAGCTCATTAACCATTACTCTATAGCAAGGCACCATGTGCATTTACTAAGCTTAGCAATGTCTGGCACAAGGCTACAAGTAGTTACCCAGTGAGGGTGGAACTTAAACTACAGTACTAATTGTCTATGGTAATATTCTTAACTGTTGCTCTATGGCAGAGCACTTATGAGTGTGTAGTGCAAAGTTCTCAGACCAACCAGGGAAAGACTAAAAGAAATTCTCATGTTTGTTCATTTAATCTTTTTTTTTTTTTTTTTTAAAGTTGGAGTCAAGTCAAGAACTTTTCAGCACCCACTAATTTCACAAATGTACTTGAATAGTGAATTATTTTTTTCAGAAAACAAACTAAATAATGTATTTATATGCATATATATTTATATATAACTATCAATTAATATATGTATAAGAGAGTACTGAAAAGTTGTCAGCTCAGCCGATTTCCCCAAATCTGATCAAAACATCAGAATTTTATAAAAATTTTTGGGGTCAGTCCAAGAAATTTTTAGCATGGCATCATATGCAGGGTGAGGCAAAAGTAGGTATACAGTTGTTTAATTATTCATATATTGATGTGACTTTTTATATTTTTACAGGTATTGTGAATAATGGCAAATAATTTGAACTGAGAACAAAGAAAGTGGATTCTAAAGCAGTATTGGAAGATTGAAAATGCTGAGCAGGTGCGCAAATTGTGGAGAGAAGCATTTGATACTGTTCCACCAATACGGCTGATAATTTATCGTATAAGAGATAAAAAGCAAGTAAAAAGATTTGAAAAAATGGCTTCCATGGTTAAGGTGCCAAAATCTGGATATTCTAGGATGTCTATGAATGAAGAAAATGAGATAACAGTGTTAAACAAAACTAAATGTAATAAAAAAAAAAGAAGCAAAGTGTATATCTACTTTTGGCCCACCCTGTGTATATATTATTACTTTTATTATAAGAGATTAAAACAAAAACATGTTGAAATCGTTATACAATAGCTTTCATGTTTTGGCAATTTCGTGCCTGATGGTAAGTAACTAGTGATCCTATCGCCTGAAGAGGCACAAAGTTGCTGAAACACAAAAGCTATTGTGTTGTGATAAAACATGTTTTTTGTTATAATCTCTTATAAAAATAATAATAATAATATATTGCTCTACTTTGTATTGACCACTTTTTAAAAATTAACTTCATCTCTTCTTTCTCACATTCGAATATATATATATATATATATATATATATATATATATATATATATATATATATATATATTTAAGTAATGAAAATCTTGGTAATCTGTATGGATAATCCCAAGGAGGATGAAATCCGGAGCTCAATTTTAAATCAGAATGATAAAATATATAAAAAATAAAATATATGTAAATTTAAATTCATCCATTTTTTCACCCTTGGAACTGTGGTCTGATGAGCCAAGGAAAAAGAAATTCCCTGGGGAAATAAATTATAACAAATGAACCCTTAAAGTTGTCTGTTTTCATTGAATTATATATATATTTATGATAAAATAATGTTTTAAGGCATGGGTTATTGGGTTAAAGTGCTCTTTATCAGGGATAGAGCATATGTAAATATAAAAGTGGGCAATGAAGTCAACACTAAGCGACAACAGTCTGTTCCATGCTTATATGCAATTGCGTTTGAGCATGAAACAGACTCACCACTGGGTGTTGACTTCAATGTCCAATTTATATATTAATAAATATACATATTATCCATCACTGATAGCACAAATTGGAGTTTCATGCACCATATGTGATATATATATATATATATATATATATATATATATATATAGGAATATTAAATGACCTTGAAAAATATTGGTCATAGGGAACCTATGTTTAATAAGCCAGCAGAGAAAAACATCGAGAAGGAAGTGAGGTAGTAATATCATATGGTTTAAAAAATGGTTGTCCCATGAAAAAGAAAAAATTGTCTAAATTAGAAATATAGTCCATCAGGCTAAAATGAAAGTACTGAACAAAAATGATATTGTAGAAGAAAAATCATGTACAGAAGAAACCGAGAAGAAATGGAAAAAAAAAATATACCTATAAAGTAAGATTAAATCATGGGAAATACAAGAATGCTACTGCAATGTCAATGTATTATTAGGTTCATCACTTAAAATAAACTGGAAAATTCTAAAAAGAAATAAACCCAATAAAAATAGTTTGAACAAGTGTAAGATATGTTTGGAAGTAAAATTGTAGGAATTTACAGCTGAGTAGAGACGTAAAGTTATTAAATAAATGATCTGGTGAGTAGGTGTAGGCATGTCAATAAACACCTATTGTGTCATTTGTCACTAGACTAAGGTCATTCAGTCTTTTCTGACTATTTTCAGTTTGAGTAGAGTCACCTGGATTTGGTGGGTCCTTCATAGAGGTTTTTATCTTGCTTATTTTCTTTTTCTCATGAGTGAGCAACAATTTATACAGGATTTTTTTTTCTTTTTTCTCTACTCCAGCCATGTGATGATTCAACGTGGTTTGTTGGTGCACACACACACACACTCTCTCTCTCTCTCTCTTGATCTCTAACATCTGCAGTTCACCCTAGCATGGAACTTGGAGTCATGATTTTAGATCAGAATTTCTGAGCACTTTTTGGGTCTTTGTTGTCATTATGGATTTGTCTTAGTTCAGTTTTCTATTACATTAAGAACTAGAGATGAAAGACTAAAACTTTCATGTGGTTCTACTGTAGGATGCTGTAGGATGCTGAGAATGCCATGAACAAAGATGTCTTGAAAATGAAAACAAAAAAGGCTCTCTTATACTCAGAATCAGAAAGAAATAGTTGAAAGTGTATGGACACATAATGAGAAAAGATGGCTTGGAGAATTTGATACTCACAGGGCATATCGAATGCAAAAGGGACAGGGGAAGGCAGCAGGCCATCTACTTGAGGAGCTGGTGTGAATAGATGGCAGAACAGGGGATGAAAGTGTTGGCAAAAGAACAAACATTGCTATATAGTCTACAGGGGATAGGAGATTGTCAAGAGCCATGATCACCCACGTCCTGAAGGGACATGGCACATAGATTATCTTAGCCAGAAAAAGTGATAGGATATAAAAATCTATTTTTGATCAATTGAATTAAATTATGGCATCATAACTGATTCAATAATTCTTGTAGGAAATTTATGATGAATAAATAAGTCATTTTGTCGTTTTTAAAATCAAAAGTATCGTTTGTATATTGTGTATGGGAGTGGAAAGAATTTAATGTACCCCCAAGTTTTATTGTTACTTTGTATTCACAGATTAAAAAAAAAAAAAAAAACTTTATATAGTGTTGTATTTCACCAAGATTTATATATATATATATATATGTGTGTGTGTGTGCATAAAAATTTAGATATAAATAAAATATATCTGTAAATATTTAGATTTATGCTTAATCATTTTCTTTTAACTTTTTTAAAACATTTTTATGGTCATGTATGTTGGCTTGGGAAAGAAGTATTTCTTTCATGAACTGAGATATTTAAAAAAATTTAGGGTACAGGTTAACATTTTAGCAAGATGCAATAGTGCCACTTTCAAGAACTTTCCATCTTTTAATAAGGGTGACATTCTTCCAATAAATAATAAATTCAACTAAAATAATAAATACTAATTACATTAATAAATAAAAAAGTAGATAAATAAATATATATAAACAAATAAGAAAATAAAAAATACAACAGCAACAATAACAACATTTACACACTTTCGTTTATTAGGAATTAAATTACAACTCTTAGCATCTTCCATAGTTTACCTTGAATTTTAGTTAACTGTATGAATAATTTTGAGTGTCCTTAAATTTTTGGTTTATAAATACTTGTTGCAAAAATAAAATCCTTACATTTACTTTGATAAAGTTCATCAAAGGATGAAAAGCATTGGTAAAGGATAGTTTTCCTTTTGGCTTACTTTTTCTCTGTGTGTGTGTGTGTGTGTGTGTGTGTGTGTGTGTGTGTGTGTGTATATATATATATATATATATATATATATATATATATATATATGTATAAAATATAGTTTTCCTTTTGGCATTTTTTCCTCTGTCTCTCTCACTATATATATAAAGAATAATTTTCCTTTTGGCTTTTTCCTCTCTCTCTCTCTCTCTCTCTCTCTCTATATATATATATATATATATATATATATATATATATATATATATAAAATACAAAGAACAGTTTTTCTCTCTTTCTCATATATATGTGTGTGTGTGTGTGAAGAGAAATTGTTTAGACATTTGTGCATTTGTAAATGTTTATGGTCATTTAATCATACAAATGACTATGAAGAAGCAGAAAGTAACATACATTTGTGCGTGTGTGTATGACAGAGTAAAAAAAGTGATAGAATGTAAAGAGACCTGATTTTTACTCTGGGAATTGAGAAGTGGCTATATGCATAATATCCACATGGCAAAAGTTGTCATAGCAACCAAATAAGGGCTAAGTATAAGATTTTAGCCCCGCCCCAACAAACTCATCACTTCCCTGCCCTATTCTGTTAAAAAAAACTCCCCATTACACTCAAATCATACTCTATCCACTGCCTCTTCTTGGATGCTTGGTTGGGGATGTTGGTCCCTTGCATGTATCTGCAGAGGCTGAGGTCAGAGATTGGGCAGGACAGCGCGTGGGAGGATTAGCAGGGAATTGTGTCATGGAAAAAAAAAATTAGTTGAACATGATAACCACACCCACTACCATATTCTCTGCAGATTCTTTAAGACAAAGTCTTTAACTGGTGCTGCCAGTACCATCTTTTCTTTCACTGTTTATATAAGAATGGTGGGTGATAGTTTCTTTTGACATTATTTATATCCTGGCTTTTTCGTATAAATTCTAAGATACTTAACCAAGGCCTAGATTCCTATATATAGATTCAAACTTTTCCCTTTGATAATTCTTTTCCAAAATTTTTTTAAAGAAATATACAAAGAATTTTTAGTAATGAAAGATTTAACTCTTCGGTTCAAAGTCAGATTTTAAACCTGGCTGGCATTATTTTCACCAGAAAGTGATTAGGAATTTATTTCTTTTAGTTAATAGGAAATAGGAGTGAAAAAGATACAACAAGAATCAGAGAGAGATAAATGAAATTTCTGGGATGCATAATAAGGAAAAAGGGCTTGGAGAAATGAACATTCACAGGACATATTGAAGACAAGAGGAACAGTAAGAAATGGCAAATAACCAACTTAAATGGATGACAGTGTAGAACTGGAAGCAATGGTAAAGAGACAAAATGTTGCCTAGAGCTGCAAATGAAAGGAAGCTGTAGAGAGCCACTGACACATAATAGGGATGACTGGGCTCTTTAATTCTGGAAGGATGTCACTGAACCCCATAAAAACCTACTTGCTCACTCTCCTAGGGTCACATCTTCACCATGCTAGTGATACAGCCTCAACTTGCTGAATATTTTTATAATTGTCACATGATAAGGAAGTAATGACGAGGTAATACAATTGAAGACCGAATGGGCACATTCATCTGTCTTGAGGGAGGTGAAGTTGACAGATATTCATTCACAGAATAATTTCTCGGTTGTTAGGTGTAAATGGTCGTCATTTTTTTTTTTTTTTCAATATGTGTATGATTGTCACATGATAAAGAAGTGATGACAAGGAAATACTGTTCTCTCACAAAGATCACAGGGAGACATCCTTAGGAGGACAAGCAACGATGAGATGGTTTAAATGGGATTAAGCCATGTTAGTTAATTATGAATGGATATTAATAGAAATGGAATTCTTTTTTTCTTTTATTCTTTTTAACTTAACCTCTCAATATATGGGTGTAGTGATTTTTAAATCAGGATGGTGGGTGCATTTCAAATACGGAACATGTGCAGAAAGAGGGGGATACACACAGAACTGGGATCAACAAAAAAAAAAAAAAAAAAAAAAAAAAATATATATATATATATATATATATATATAAAAGTGAACATTGAAGTCAACACTCAGAGGCGACAGGCTGTGTCATGCTAGGCGCAATCGGCAAGCAGCCTGACAATTATGTCTAGCATGAAACAGACTGTCGCCTCTGAGTGCTGACATCAATGTTCACTTTTATATTTATATTTACATACACTCTATCTCTGATATTGAGCACTTTATACCATAAATATAGCACACCTTAAAACTATATTTCTTCATATATATAAAATGTAATAGATTCTAAAAATCTGACTTAGAGTAATCAAATTTTCAGCTTATTTAAATTTCTCTTAGTCACTAAGTGAATTTTTCATGTCATCAAAATCAAGGCACATTTAAAAAAAAGTTACTTTTTCATTCTTCCTTAAGCGAATCATGCACTGTGAAAAAATATGGATTTAGATAAGATTCATCTTTTCCTGTTTCACATGTTTTAATTAAAAAAGAAAATCAGTGATTTCATTAATACTATAATTAGAAAAATGTCATCAAAGTCTAGTCTCATGTAAAAAGTTACATTTTCATTTATTCTTTACACACACTTATTGAATGTGCTGTGCTGAGCCGAAAAATTAAGATTTGTTTTCTTTTTTGAGAATTATATTTCTACTGTTGTTGTTCCTTTACATAACTCTCGGCCAACATTCAATAAGGTATCAGATACACCTATTGTGTTCTCCTTTGTGCTCAATCATAGAAACGATCACCTTAGTGCCAAGGTGAGATGCTCAGGTGCATAAAATATATTGACACCAATATGTTAATACACTGACACATGTCCAAGCATACATGTACCTTGCTGTGGAGAGAATACCTTCTTGCCCTCAGTGGAGCCTGGCACGTAGCCAAATGACTATACTGACTTGTAAACGCATTAACATTCAGAGATAAGTATACACGTTTCCATAGAAACAATACATACATGAACAGAAGTACCAATGCATTTAGTCATGTCTGTTGTGTCCCCACTACTATTGTCTATCTATCTCAGTCAGTTCATATCTATCTAAGTTTGTTCATATCTATCTATCTATAATAAGTCATTGTGACCAAGGTTTTGAGTGTGCTGGTGTTGTTCAGATCATTGATCATCCTAGATAACATGCTTTCTCCCAAAGACTGTAACTAAGGTCTGCTCAGCATAGTTACAGTACAAACCGCAGATGAGCTCTGTGGGTGTTGAACAAAAACAAATTTGCCTGAGCAGGTGTGTGAAATAGGAATTGTCTAGTTGCCCTAGTAGACAGATATCCTCAAATATGAGTAGCCAGTTATTATCATTATCTAAGTCTATTCATATCTATCTATCTATTGAGTGGTGTCAAATGTTCCGACAATTTCAGAAATAGATTGTTTTATCCATCTGACATTCATTATAATGTTCCATTTGAACTCTGGTAATTCATGTCACTTTGTCATGAGCAGCCAAACTTGTGTTCACACTGACTCAATAGATGGCAAAGCTCAACTGATCTGGGCATTTTTATGATGTTAATGTATAACAGTGAGAGAGTTAATTTGTGTGTCATACTTTTCATTGTCTGCTCAGATAAATGAATTTCTACACATGTCTAATTTTGACATCCCTAATGTGTAACTAATGTTTCAACTGTCTCTTTTGCTCATGACCACATATTCTATCTTCTTACATTTATAAAATTCATTTAATGTATTTTCATAAAAAAAGGGGGATGAAATTTAACTTTCCAGCTTGTTGGAAATTCTCTCCTGTAGTTCCTGTTTTTAAAAACTCCAGCAAACTGGCTCATCTTTTGAATTGTCGACCCATTAGCTTTCTAACATATTTTGGCAAATTATTTGAGGCTCTAATCAACACCAAATTAGTTAAGCATCTCACCTTTCAGGGTCTTATAACAAACAATATGGCTTTTTGCTTCTGTTGATCTGCTAACAGTTATTGCTGAAAGAATGTGTTAAGCTTTAGATAAGAATAGAGAAGTTCAGGCTGTTACCTTTGAGACCTCAAAGATATTTGACATGGTCTGGTGGTTTTCTTCACAACTTGAAGGCTTCTGGTGTTTCTCGATGAATTTTTGGTCTGTTTCAATCTTATTAAATAATGAAAGTTTTCTTGAACACCTACTTTTCTAGATCATTTTACCTTAATGTGTGTGTCCTCAGGATGCTATCCTTGAACTTATTTTGTCCTTAATATTCATCACTGACATTCCTGATGGTATCAGTTAATGGTTGACATATTATAAACTTAGTGGTCTTATTCTTTTATATAATCTTTCTCATGTTTGAAGAGTTGCTTGCTTCTTTTTACAGTTGTTATGGTTGATTTAATTCAACTGTTCACAGATTAATGTCTTCAAGATAATTAATCTTCTAGGCATTAAAGAAGACAATCTTACAGCAAATATTATAGACTGGAGCTACAAAATCACAAAGAGTTTTACCAAATAACAAAAACCACATCACATCCAACAGCAATAAGAATTAAAATGGGTAGAAAATATAATTACAAGGGAAAATAATGACATAAGATATTGACTTTCCAAACTACCTTAGACAAAAGGTTTGGAAGGAAACTCATATCAGTGCTAGAAAGAAGAATAGCAGTCTAATTTCCTGAAAATTGTTTTATGAAAAAGATTTTATAGATTTAAGATGAAAGTAATGCTAACTATTCAGTCAATAAATGTTAAATATTTTCTTTATGGAATAAGCAAATTCTCCATCACCATTAATTTTGCCATTAATTTGTCCATTATCATTAATTTCAACATTAATTTACCCATTATTAATTTCAGCATTAATTTGCCCATTACTATTAATTTTGCCATTAATTTGCCCATTACTATTAATTTTGCCATTAATTTGTCCATTATGTATTACAATATTTTTTGATGAAGAATTAACAATTAAAACAAAAAACAAGCATAATATTTTCACAGTAGATTCTGGGTGAATAATTTTTTGATTAAAAAATAATGGGGTTGACTTATATTTTCTTTCTTAAAGTTAACAATGATTCAAAAACTGTAGGCTTGGGCAAATATTTCTCTTGCATGGATGATGCACTTTGCTTACAACTTTTGAAAACACGTCACAGATGGATGATGATGAATTGATTATTCTTCTTTCAGCATCACCATGTCAATGTGAGGATCTGTAAACAGAACCTCACACATGTAAAGCATACAGTCTTCTGCTATACCATTGAACTATATCCTTTTCCTGAGTCAGACTCGAAAAAACTGAACCATCCAACTATGAATAGATAGATCTATATGATTAAAGCAAACACATGGTAATTTCTCCAGATGGCTAGAATGGATTGGGAGGTTTCATTTGCCATTTGGGGGTCTTTAGGATTGAAAAGGCTAGCAATATGTTTATGTTGAGGGTGTGAGGGAAGTAAAAAGAACTTAAGAAACTTTTCTAAATGCCTGTCATTCTCTGACCCCCATCCCATACTGTCCCGCCATATTCGAGCCAAGTCTGTTTGAATTGTCTACAGCTTGGCAGTCAGATAGCTAGCTTCTGTGTGGGAGGTGATTTGGGGAATTATAATCTAAATATTGGATCTTGGGTCAAGAGGGAATTGGAATAAGGAGGAGAAAAAAAAACAAAAAGCATATGCCTTATGTTTTTTGTTTTTTTCATTTATTTGTCTCCCACTAGACATGAAATCATCCTTTACGAGAAGTGAGAAGTCACTAAACCTATTTGAAAAAAATTAATATATGTATACATTCATCTACACAGATATACACACATTCACACTCATATATAAAGACTAATACATATGCACACACATATACACAAAGATTTTTATATTGCATGTATAAACATGCAATAAATGATTTTTTTTTGTGTGCTGATAAACACATACACACAGACATATATATATATATATATATATATATATATATATAGTTTTAAGGTATGCTATATTTATGCTCGATATCAGGGTCAGAGATTATATAAATATATAAGTGACACTAAGCAGTGACAGTTTGTTTTAGGCTTGAAGATTGTGTTCAAGCATGAAACAGACTGGCGCTATATATATGTATGTATTTATGGTTGTATCGTTTATTTAGGCAGCAAGAATTAATTTCCAAAAGTGTTTTTAAATTAAACCATCAATGTCTGTTTGTGTAATTAATTATTAGCTTTGTTATTTTTACTTTAACTTCTTGATGTCATCAGCAGAAGTAGAGACAATTCCAGCATGCAGCATAATTGATAAGTAACCCCCCACCAAAACCCTGCCACGAGTTGACCCAAGCCTTGTGATTGAATTTGGTTAGACAAAACCATTTGAAACATGCCGATGATAGTAGTCGTCTTCTCTTCTTTATCGATTGCAGGTACAGGATCATTGTCTACATCGGAGCCTCCCACCCTTCCAAGCAATTTGCTGGCTGTTCTCACTCCAGGGTCTGTTGATGAGCCTGCCATAATAATAATAATGGAACAAACATTTTTGACAAGTTGTCCTGGCTGTCATCCCAAATTTAACGGCAACTGAGGACTCTGCCATTACCACACTCAGAAATTGTGCCTTGACATTGATCTTGTAAAGGGATCATCCACCAAAATCACACTATTTGCTTATAGCTGGGACCTTAACATGTGCTACCACCCCATGTCAGGGTGGACCTGGGAACAACAGTAATTAAGGGGTGGTCCCACATTCCTTGAAACCTCCAATCTCCTGATCAGAGGTCTTGTTGCTGAATGTAGTTTATTATCATATTCAGGACTAAAGTCACAAGTCATTGTGACTGAGGGTTTCAGCATTGTTCACTTACTGATCACACCAGATTATGTACTCTCTCCCACCAGACTAAGGTCTGCTTTAGTTGCAGTGTAAACCACAGTTTGATCCTGGGTGTTGAAAGAACACAAATGTATCTGAT
>OZ010588.1:4655251-4690251 GCA_963932145.1 Acanthosepion lycidas
CCATATTTCAGTGAAATTTTCACTTTCTAAAATTATAGTTTAGATATATAGAAAATAAAAAAGAAGCAACAAAGAGCCAAGTAAACTTCAAAGCACTTCTAAGATTTTTCTAACATTGAACAAATGATGCTGTTTGAGAATTTTTGTAAATATGATATATCAAATTTAAGTTAAAAAAGTAGTTTCCTGGCACCATCTTTCTTACCATTATTTGCAGCAATGAATACAAATTCCAGTTTCAATGTTCATTTATAATTTGCCATGTGATCAAAAAAATAAATTTTAAATGTTTATATTTTTTTTATTGGCGTCAATATGTTCATGTAATTATTATCAAATTCTTTTAATTGATTTAAAAAAAAATCCACTCATGGATTTTGCCCTCTATAATCTTATTATACTAAATTGCATTTAGTAAAAAATAAAATAAAATTTAGTACATATATACCTAAAAAATAAATACCTTACAAATTCAATAAAAATTTGATATTGTAACTGAGAAAAATATATTTTCAAAATTGTTATTTCATAAATTTTTTCAACAATTCAAAATAAAGAAAACTGCACATAGACAAATACAATATTTATTAACCTTATTATAGTGTGGCACAAGGCCAAAGCAAAGGGAAAATGAGTTGGTACGAAGACAGTGTTATGGCAATGTCCCATATGAGGAAAACCAGCTTGAATGACCATCTGGACTTTGAAGAATCACTTAAAATTGAAGATTGCATGCCTTTTTCAAAACTAATTTACTATCTCACTTTGAACCAGAAGGACTTTCTCTTCCTTTCTCATATATTCAATAAGACACATGGCCCAGTGTCTAAAAGCGTTGGTTAGATGCAGTGACTTGACCCCAAAACAGTTGTGAGTTCAATATCTGGCTACTGTAGTGGTGAACAAAGATTTGGGGTGTTGAATTAAAGGGAGATAACTGAAACTTCCAGAAGAGGTATGACACGTAGAACTAGAACAATCTACCCCAGTGGATGAAATAAAAGGTTCAGTTCAAAATTTCAGTCACTTGAAGAAAGCCGGAGCATATAACATCCGAAACGTTGTGAATATGGCAATAAAGATGAGGATAACAGTCCAAATAATATAAATAATTACAATACCTCCTCAGAGACACAGGCAGATATCAATAATAATAATAATAATAATAATAATGAAATTAACTTATTACGGCATAAAGTAGGATGTGCAGGTGGTGCAATGGTTTGGAATGAGGAATTGAAGAGCCGAGTTTGAATTCCAGTGGAGTTTGTTATATCCACTTACATATAAATACCCTGGGGAAAGGTATGAATCCACCTCTTCTCCTCCAGGTATAGGCTAAATAGTAGAACAGATTGGGATCTTCAACCTTGGTTGGCAACCAGTCTAAAGAAGGACAACTTTGAATTCAAAGCTATACATAGCCCTTTCAAAGCACATATTATACAGCTAACAAAAGGATGATGGAGTTCACAATGACTATGATTCTGAATGGGGTCAGCCTCTTTGCATAGTTTCCTTAAAATTTTACCTCTTTTTGCCTAAGCTACCTTTCTGGCTCATGGTAATCTTATGGCTGGTAGGTTTAAAATTTTCTAAAAAAATGGGACACCATGCACTAATGAGTTAAATATTTTCAGCATCTGAGCTTAGTAGGAATTAATTAAATCAAAGAAAGCATGAAACTTACTAATTATTAAATCCACAGAGTGGACCCAAGTGTATATAAACTATTTTTTATATCAAACCTTTTAATAATAATTAAATATGTTTAAGGTAATGATTACTTGCCCATCACAAAATAGTTACATAGCCAGGCTGTTTACTTTGTAGATTGTGACAAGCAAAGATAAACCTTTCTATAAGGCTGGGTTAATTTTCAGAAGAAACTTGCAATAATTTATACCTGAGTTGATATAATATTATTATTATTAGCATTGTAGCTATAAAAATGACAAGGTTATTTACATCTCTATCAATAGATTAGTGAATGGATCAAAATATTTGAATACTCCATCTCAGATCAAAAGATTGATTCTCTGATTCTCTTTCAGGCATTTTTATAGTCTGGTGAGCTTAGTTTTGGGAATCATGACTCTACTGTAGGCACCTTTTAGGTAAGTATAACAGGAAAAGAATCCAAAATTGCTATAACCTTCCCAAGCAGATAAGAAGAACTGTATATTTATTATAATATAAACTTACAATTGTGGCACAAGGCCAAATGGTTTGGTTTGTTTTGTTTTGTTTTATGGCATATCAACCTCAATGGGTCATTTAATGCCAACAACTTTTTTTTCCTGGTAATATTTTTTTTTCCTCAAAAACGTATAGCTGGTAATATTTTTTTTTCCAAAAATGTATTGCTGGTAATATTTTTTTTTTTTTTTTCAAAAATTTATTTCTGGTAATAATTTTTTACAAAGTATTTCTGGTATTAAAACCTATTTTTACACTTTTATAATGCTTTTTACCTCAGTTTGCAGGATAACTATTTGCCCATAGCTGGGGTCCTAACAGGTGCTACCACCCCGGGTCAGTATGGATCTGGAAACACCAACAATTAAGAGGTGGTTCCACACTCCTCAAAACCACCTGATCAGAGGTCTTGCTGTTGGATGTAGTTTATCGTCTTACCCAGGATGCAAGGCCAAATGGGAAGTGGGATGATGTTGGTCAACACTATCCTAAGCCAAGCCAATCTAGTTTGCAACCTATTCATCCATTACAATTTACTCAATCACTACAAGAATTCATCCATCACTATTCAATCCAACATACACCAGAATACCGCATATTGACAGGGATCTTACTGAAATACCCATAACATAAAATTTTCAGATAAGAACTGATTCAGTAGACATTGTTGGGATATACAAGGTGTCCATAAATTTGATTTGCATTAATGCCTGAAATCACATTAGTTATTTTAGCTATACTTAAAACTAGGTACATTAAACTTTATAACATTTTTTACAGATTATTTCTATTGCAAATACAAATAAAGTTATAAATTTTTGAAAGTGCACATGAACTTTATGGACACCTTGTGTATTGTATTAAACCTAATGGTGCAATCCATTTTCATTATCAGGTTTGACAAACCTTCCTACAGCCTGTGTTGGAATCTACCAAGTTGAAGGAGGGGCAATAATTGACAAGAGCACAAGGTTCAAACCATTACTAAGTCAGTTGGTATTCATTATAAGATATTCACTCTGATCATTTCCAACATGTTCTGTTCCTCCAAAACATTTTTCTCATGTGCCACAGTTATTTTAATAATTTGGGACACCATTTATAAAAACTATAGGGTACATCATTTGATCGTGGGGCAAAAGCTGTCTTTGCAGATCTTATTACATTCTAGATTTCTTTGCATGTGGCTGTGTTTGTATTGGACAATGATGTTTGGTGTTCTTGATTTATTTACAAATTAGTGATGCAGTCTTTTATATCTCTACATGGTTTTTTTTTTGTTTTTTTTTAATATCCCTTGGAGATAGTTATTAATTTCTTCAGGGTTGTATTGCAACTGCCTGTTTCTTTTATCCCCAAGCAGTTTGTTAGAGAATCCAAATGGTTTGGAGAAGAATTGGGCTCATTTCTTAGCTCTTTCTTTACTAAGATTTATGGACCATTTAGATCTTTGCAATGATAGACTCTACTGCATTGAAGATTATTTTGTATATCTGCCAATCATTTCACAGAGTGAGAGATTTTTGTTATTGGAGTAACAAAAAAAACAAAAAAAAACGCATTATTTTACTTTAACTAGTCTGGATAAATTTACCAGTATTTGAAATCACGGACTTGAAAAGAAAGAAACAGTAAAAATAAAATCCAATTCAGAAAGTCTCTACATCATATGAAATTTAAAAATAGGTTTTGGGTGGGGGGAACAGTTAACTAGGGCACAAGGTTCAAACCACAGTTAAGGTAGTTGGTATTCATTATAACAGCACCTCCCTCTCTGCATGAATGAAGGAAGGTTGAAAGATTCTGGTGCCAGAATGACACTGGTTTTGGGAATGGTATGAAGATTTTGTTCATGTATGCACATTCCACATAACTAATTATATATCATATCCTACCATCCTATAGGGAAGTTGATTGATTAATGTTTTTTTTATGGGCTATCAACACATTGTGGGTTATTTAAAGCTGAAACATATTTTTGTTATTGTAAGAATAATTCTTTTTTCTTGCAAGTATCACATTAACAATTTTTTCAAGATAACAATGACTTTTTCAGATACAAGTTCTACTATTCAATCCATAACTGGGGAGTAAGTGATGGATTCATACTTTTCCCAAGAGTATATGTACATAAGTGTATTTAATGAACTTACCTGGAATTCAAACTCAACGATGTATGGGGAAGGGGATATGTAAATACAGAACCAGAGTATAGTATATATTTGCTTTATCTAAGATCAAAGTGTAATATCTGTACATTCTGTGAAATGTGTCACATAATTTAAGAACACACAATTGAAAAGGTATTTAATTTCACAGAATTCAAATGATGCAACGTTTACGTGATGCCACAAATATTTAATTAATTAAAAAATAACATCACGTTCATGTGAAATTGAATACATTCAAAAGTTAAAAATATGTATTAAATCATATTTAAAATAAAGGTAAAAATTCATCACAAGATTTTACCAAAATGGACTTTAATTGTTGACAATGACTGAAGTCAGCCAAAAGTTTGAAATATTTAATAAAAAAATGACATGAACTGTGAACGGTTCCTTCATTCTTTCAGTTTTAATATGCAGAAATCAAGCTGGCACTTTGGAAGAGATGTATTTAAATATATATTATTAATTTTGAAAAATAAATAAACAAAACACATGAGGTTGGGTGTCAAAGAAAGGGAGGAAAAAAATGATGAAAAATCGCCTGAGGACACCGTAAGGTTGAAACTAAGGTAGTGGATTCAACTGATCTCCTGTTTTTAATTATATATATATAAAGGTGGTACTTGCTTGGAAAAACCTTGGGTATTTCAGCTTGTAGTAGAACAAACCAGTAACCAAGGAAAAATGAGGAATAAAAAAAAAGAAAGAACTAAAACATGAAATTGAGGCGAAAACAATCATCCAGAGTTCAAGCTATATATTCTGTTCCATTTTTTACCTTTTTAGCCAGCTTTACCCTGATGACCCATTTAGGTGAAACCTAGGTAGGTTTCTGTCCTGGGTATGATGATAAACTATGTTCAACAACAAGGCTTCAGATAATGTTTTCGGAAAAATAATGTTGCGAGCTATCCCTTTTTTGGAAAGAATAATGTTGCCAGATATACGCTTTTGAAAAAATAAGGTTGCCAGCTATATGTTTAATAGTACTGTATATTTAATATATGTATAGGTATATGTGTGTGTGTATATATATATATATATATACCTTAATTTGGCATTAAATGACCCACAGTAGTTGATATGTCATAAAACTCAACCAACCAACGTAGGTAGGTTTACCTGGCTCCTTAGGTTTTGTTGTGTCGGAAACCTACCACCCCTCTTGAAGATGAACTTATCTGTCTCTGTGAACAAAGACTTTAAATAATGGCATGTCAGTTGACATGAGAGAGACCGAGAGACAGAGAAGTTCTTAGCTGAGCTAGTTATTGACTACTCAGGTGATTTCTGTACCTTTTTACCAACCTATTAAAACCCTTTTTATTGTTACGTGTTATTTGGCGTTTGTCTCTACTAACCCCAAATCAACATCATAACAGGTTTATATATATATATATATATATATATATATATATATGTATGTATGTATGTATGTGTGTGTATATATCTCCTATTCAACTGCAAGTATCTACTTATCATTTTAAATATTATTTTTAGTGGATACTTTTATTTGAGCAGGCACTCTATTTATTTATTAAATAGTATATTTATTTATTTTCACCTACTGGCCTGAATGTTCAAGAAATCATATTAAATAAACATTTGCACTCTCTGTCAGGAATTGAACCTGCATACCTCAGAGCAGAGTAAGCCAATGATGGGAAGAGTTTCACTTGAAGTGACTAAATTTGACCTTGCCTGACTGACTGCTCTTTGTATCTAAATCAGTTAAAGCATGCTGGGCTAAACACTAGCTTCCTCTAGAGGGACACAGGTTCAAATCCTTCTGGAGAGTGCAAATTTTTCTTTAATAATAAGATTTCTCAACTATTCAGGCTGGTAGAGGAAAATAAATAGATATACTGTTTAATAAATAAATGAAGTATCTACTCAAATATGAGTATCCACTAAAAATAATGTTTAAATATATATTGGAATGATAAAATGATTTATATAAAATATCTGAACAATATATGTAAGAAGGAATATACAAAAATCATTTGGATGTTTTAAATGTTTATTCCATTAGCAACATTTCATTCAATAAGAACATCACCAGAACAAGTGAAAACTTTTTATATATATATTAGTACATGTAATCGATCCGTTGGTATATAATCCGGGTGGATCCTAGTAATATTAATTATTAAAACTGATCCACAGAGAGCTCAATGCTTTTATATTAACAGAGCATATGTATTTTTTACAGCAAAAAACAAAAATTACCTCAACATAGAGATAATCTATTTCAAGCTGTTCTGTGCATGGCTATCATCAATCCCTAAGAGTCTGTATCTCAGAGCATTGTTTTAAATTTATTTTCAATGTCAGTCCTCCTCTGGTAGACGCCTTGTTAATGAGAATGGGTTTGTGTTAGTGATTGGTGGGGGCATATATATATTTTAAGACATTTTTTATGTTTATATGTTCTTTTTATAGATACAAATAATTAAGTAAATGCTCTGTTTACTATAAACAGTATTAAGGACATTTACCGGCCTGAATGTCCGAGAAATTTTCATAGAAAATATGCGTCCTCCAACAGGAATCAAACCTGTATATGGAACCATCATATAGCCTGACATGCTTTTACTGATTGAGCCACAGAGGAATATTTCGGTTAGCAAGGTTGATTTTACTGTTTTTAAACTACATTTCTCCATGATTTTCTCTCATACATTCGTATCTTCTTGATGTGTATCCAAGTGTAAACAAATGACATAACATATGAAATTTCATAATATGTGATGTCATTTGTTTACACTTGGATACATAGGATACAGGTTCAATTCTTGTCAGAGGACAAAAATTTTCTATGAAAATTTCTTGGATATACAGGCTAGTAAATGTCTTTAATACAGTTTATTATAAACAGAGCATTTACTTAAATATTTGTATCTATAAAAACAACATATATATATATATATAATATATATATATATATATATATATACATACACACACACACACACAAATGGACACTGAGGTTTTATAGCCTGAAGACTACATTCAAGAATTAAAGTCTATTGCTGGTTAGTGTTCGCTTCAATATCTACTTTTATATTTAAATATGTTCAAATTCTGATAGTTAACACTTTCCCCCATAAATATAACATATCTTAAAACTATATATATATATATATATATATATATATATATATATATATATATATATATATATATAAAGTGAACATTGAAGTCAACACTCAAAGGCGACAGGCTTTTTCATGCTAGATGCAATCATCAGACCACAATTGTGGCCTGATGACTGCATCTAGCACTTCAATGTTCACTTTTATATCTAAATACACTATCTCTGATATTGAGCACTTTATCCTATAAATACAGCACACATTAAAATTATATCTCTTCATTCATATATATATTTATAGACATTGCATTTTCTATATATGAATTAATCAAACTTTACCTGCTTTTGAGGACACTATAAGCATCAGGTATTAAGGTAAAAGTGCAACCTACTCTTCAAAAAGAATCTTTGTTACTTACCTGAAAAAGAAAAGATAAAAAATATTATAAATTTGCATGAATAAGATATAAAGTGTACAAAAGAGTCACAAACTTAAAGATTAAACACAATATCAAATTTTGTGGACACTTTTTATACATTATACAGACTATATGTTAGTACAATGACATAAGTTTAGTATAAATTTTTGTACATTATATAGTATGTAAAATGACATTATATAGTCTTGTATAATGACATAAGTTTAGTATCAATTTTTACACATTATACAGTCTGTTAGTACAATAAGAAGTTTAGTATAAATTTTTCCAGTTTAGGCACAACTTACAAGCGTATATGATTTATTAATATAAAAATATGGAGGAGGGGTTGTCTAAATTTCTAGGATGAAACCTTTTTATTATTTATAATTCTACAAGATACTTTTTTGCATGTTTAAGGAAATTTAAATGTGTTTTGAGTTCTACATTGAACCAAACTTGTTCAGATGAATTCTTGATACCTATACATATATATATATATTCTCCCTATTGAGATATCAACAAGGATTAATTTCTTATCATTCAGACCATGTACAATGACTTTATTCCTCACTGGGCACTCTCCTATGATGACCCTGTGCTAGGCTAAGCTCTGTTTAATAAATATTCACATCTAGTTCATGTCATATTGTTCGTTGGACTATAAGAAGTTAAAAGGTCTTCACTACTCATGACTTCTCAGTGGCATTTGCTATTCTATGCTTATCTAGAAGAATGAAAATGATAATTTCAAAGTAATTCTTTATGGTCAAAATAAAGGGAATGCTTTTTTTTTTCAGAAATGAGTAGTTATTTCTTTTTCTTGTGTCTTAACAAAAGGAATGGGCTGAAAATTTATGTAATATGTTTATAATTCTTTTATAGTTGATTATTTTAAAAGAATGTTACCACAGATGCAAGAATTCCTGTAAAATCAAGGTTAGATTTGTAATTCAGATGATAAAAATAATTTTCTGAATAATGACTCAGTGCCAATTTCTCAGTCATTTCTGAAAAATTCTGTTTACTTCAAATTTTTGCATTTTTCTGCATTTGAGTAAATTCTTATTTTCATAAATTATTTTTTTTATTCAAAATCAAATTTAAAATAAATATATTTTTTTTTTGTTTTTCGCATTTCAGACTGCTAACTTCCACTAACTTTTACACAAACTTGGTCAGGCTTTCAAAAAAATGAAGATAAAATCTGGTGATGACTAACATTATGATGAAATGAAGGCCATATACTAAACCACTTAGAAGAACACATTCTGAATCATGTGTTTGTATATATACATACGAGTGGGAGTATTCTTAAAAGTTCTTGGCCTGACCAAGAAGACATTAAAATAAAATTTAGATGCTCAGTCAGATTTTTGAGATCACTGGGTCATTTTGATAACTTTTCAGCACACCTTGCATATATGAGAGTCTCTCTAAAAGTAATGCTTCCTATTTATTTCCATTGGCATGACGACAGCTACAGGGGACATAACAATACCGTTGGAGAAAACTACAAAATAATATATTCTCAGCAGCAACAATGTCAGTGAGAAAAAAAAACTGTAAATAGAATTTCTCTTGCAGATGAATTTTACACACCCAGTGATGTGCAGAGTTATGATAAGGCTCAGGGCCAACTCCTTGATTGTATATGCAGCTAAGACTCAAGTAGGAGGTGGTCTTGTTTATCAAAACATGGATCCACATTCACACCAGCTTCTGGGACTGTAGGATGCTTGTACAAGAAAGTTATTGGAGACAATTTCATATTTCAAAAACTAAATTTTTATTTCACTCTTTTATTGGATGCTCTCCTGATATAGATTCCCGAGGGTGTCACACCCTCTGCCCTGCCCCTTCTACATACTCTGTACACATCATTTCAATTTCTAATTGGATAATCTTAACATTAACAGTGTTTATATATATATATATATATATATATATATATATATATATATATATATATATATATATATATATATTTATTTTTTTTCACTTTTTATTATCATTTAAAGGATTTACATTAATTTTGAGATTTTGCCAAATTATCCAAATATTATATATCTATATCCTGAAATGGGGAAAAAAATGAATTTGTAATTTTCTTTTTAATCATTTGACACCAAGCAAGGCAATAAAGCCACTAAGATGTTTCCATTTTTTTTCTAAACCTTTGTCATTGGTAGTATTTTTAGCATAATTCTGTAGAACCACATTTTTGTTGCTTCAAGTCTCTTCTTCATCTGTGATGAGATTGTTCAGCATTCATTGCCACATCGAAGGACTGATATCACATAACAGTTCAGTACTCTTTTCTTTGTTTTTTTTTTCTGTTTCTTAATACTTTGCTTAGCTTTTGGAAGGCTTCTTTCACTATCCCAATGTGCCTTTGGATTTCAGTGTCCCACTTTCCATATTCTGTTAATACCTAGATATTTTAATTTTAGTATCATTATTTTGTTATAGTCATGTGGTTTCGACCATTGTAGCCTCTGTTATTTTTTAAGTGAGTGTTACATTCAATTAATTCTGGGTCACTATTTTTTAATAATTCCCAAATACATGCATGCGCCCACAGTGAACTTTTTATTAATAAAGTTAAATCTAACAAACTGCAGCACTAATCAAATTTTATACTAAATATATAAAGTAAATTTATAACTCATTCATATATTTCTTTTAAGACATGATTCTGAAACAACCTTGTCAATTTTTCAAATACAAATTTGATGATGTTCACTAATGAAAATTGGTCCCAAAATAACAATATTATTAAACATATTATATTACTATTATTACTATACTAGGAGCATGGCCCGACATTGCTCGTGCTTGATTCAAAAATCGTACGACTCATACATCAATCACTATCACTTGATTTAAAGTATTTTTGCTCTTCTTTGCCGTGCTGATGTTGCTACATGCCTTACTTCTTGCCTATCTCACACTGCGAATATTTTCTAAGCTCTATACTAAACTTTAAATCTGTTACGAAAAAAGAACTAAACAAAATGAACAAAAAACGATCAGCTTTAAAAACGGACTCATAACTGGAAAAACCAAATTAAAAAAAGAATGTTAACAACAAATACTTTTTCACACCCAACCCAGTTCTGCGGAATCAGAATCAACATTGAGTTTAAGCAAGCAAATGAGCCAATTAGAGTAAAGTGCCATGCAGATTTAAATTTTTACCACTTGTGATGAATGCAGCTATCGATTTTTTTTGCATGCTAGTTAACATTCATGTCAGTCAGCTGTTGGCTCTGACATTGGCCAATAGAATCTTCCTGCCTATTTGTGGCAGCCAGCTATTGGCTTTCACTCGGGCAAGTACTAGATGAAAACTACTGTAGAAGCATGAAAAAATTGATTATTTCCACTATCGATGGGAGTTGGGAAATGCAAAGTTGGCCTTGGCCTTCCCAATGACTTGGAGCATGTGCATGTAAATTTTGGTGCAAATCCATCAAAACATGTCCTGCTTTTTATAGATAGAGATTAGTATTACACATTAGTCTCTTTGGATTCATATCTTCATCTTGTCACAACATTTCAATCATTGAACACCCAGGTCTTCTTCAGGTGCTTGACATATTTGGTAACTTTTTAAAAATTTTAAACTCAACCCTTTATTCAATTCATTGGATCAGATTGTTCTTTATGGGATATCTCATCTTATTTATTCTTATGAGTTAATTTGTCTTTGTACTTCTACTTTTTCTGGTTAACAGAAAAAAAAGCTAGCCTTGGGACTGAATAAAGGGTAAAGTTCAAAAGGTTACTGAATATGACCCAGACCTGAAGAAAGTTGGGAGGTTCTATAAATGAAGTGTTACAATGAGAACAACAATCTGAATAAGTCAGAGTATAATAATAATGTTTTATTCTTGTTCCACAGGACCAATACTTGCTAACTAGAAATTACCAAGAACATATACTGGAAAATTGTGTTAGCCCAAAATGCAGCTTCTGCGATAAATATCCAGAAACAATTGACCATCTTGTATCAGATTGTACAGTGTTAGCATCCACTGAATATAAAACTTGAGAGTAGGTCAATATCTACACTGGAAAATATATAATTTTTATGGGAATGAGACCACAAGAAACTGGTATGAACATCACCCAGACATAGAACCAGTAACAATTCTATGGGACTTTACAATACACATATAGTACAATCAAAGCTAATTGCTCAAATGATCAAAGACCAGAAAAACAGAATGTGCTTTCTTATTGACATGCCAGTCCCTGCAGATTGTCATGTATCTTTGAAGATCATCAAAAATTATCAAAATACAAGGATTTTGAAGTGGAAATCTAAAAAAATGTGGGACATGGGGATATCAATAATTCCATTTGTAGTTGGAGCCTTCAGATTGATTGGAAAAGATTCCAATAGATTCATTGAAGGGATTCCTGGTAGTCCATGCGTTAAAGAAATATAAAAAATTTTACTCACAAGTACAGTAGATTATGAAGAGCTTTATCTATTTAAAATGTGTGATTTTATTTATTTATTTATTTTTTTACAAAAATGATCAGTGGAAAATGTCAAGAAGCCATTTCTGACCTTAGGTCTCTGGTTGGGACCCAGAAGGAAATGTGTATACAACTTGAATGAAAGATAGTAGTAGTAATAATAATAATAATAATAATAATTCCTAATATAAAAAATTAAGACATAAATTAAACGAAGTGTCTAATATTTCATTATACTATATACACAGCATAAGGCAACTTCATATAAAGTGTGACCCCTCAACTTTTTGCCTGAATTTTACACCCCCACTAAAAAAAAAAAATTTACCTATTTACCAGTTACTGAAAATGGCATGACTTGCCTGTTCAAAAATATTAACAGTGTGAACTATTTTTTCACATGAAAAAATCTGATCATAAAAACTTGCACTATACTCAAGTATATATGTATATATATATATATATATATATAGATATATATATATATATATCAGTGAAGATTTTCTCTATAAAATAATCTTAATTCTTTCCTCACAACCAAAAATACTTTTCCTAGAAATGATCTTTATTCCATAAAGAAATAACAAGTGTTATTGTCTGTTGCCAGTAGAAACAAGCACACTTCTTCCAGGTACAAAGCAAAACAATTGTACACAGGTCAAATATAACATGAGTGACCTTTACATGGTAACCTTTACCTGGTAACCTCCAGGACATAAAAGTGATTATGTTTATAAATGGAGTGATATGTTTGATGAAAGTAGGACTAAGTAATACATAAGTGGTAGAAGGCCATATTTCCTAGAGCACTTAAAAAAAATACAAAACAAAACAAAAAAACACAGAATACTTTCCCCTGAGCCATGATCTGGTGCCTAGAGTAAAATTATCTGCTAAAGGGTGGGTGTGGGTCAAATTGGAATGTTACTCAGAGGTAGATAGAGCAAGAGAGTAAAAGATGGAATATTTCTCGAATGAGAGAAAACTTAAAATGTCTAGACAGATAACAGATTTTTAGCTTATTGTTAAACACAAGGAAAAAATATTCTTAAAAGAAACTAGATGAAAGATTTGAATAAAAAGTGGGAGGAGAAAAGGAAGAAAAATAAGAAAAACTAAGGCAAGAAAGCAAGGTGGGGGAAAAATATTATAGTGGTAGGAGAAGGAGAAAACAATTTCTGAGGAAAACGATGAAAGACAAAGAGAAGATAGGCTGGGGAGAAGGAAGAGTAGATTAGAATATGGAGAAGAAAAAGAAGGAGACAGGCTGGGGAGAAGGAAGAGTAGATTAGAATATGGAGAAGGAAATGAAGGAGAGGCTGGGGAGAAGGAAAAGTAGATTAGAATATGGAGAAGGAATTGAAGGAGAGGCTGGGGAGAAGGAAAAGTAGATTAGAATATGGAGAAGAAAAAGAAGGAGACAGGCTGGGGAGAAGGAAGAGTAGATTAGAATATGGAGAAGGAAATGAAGGAGAGGCTGGGGAGAAGGAAAAGTAGATTAGAATATGGAGAAGGAATTGAAGGAGAGGCTGGGGAGAAGGAAAAGTAGATTAGAATATGGAGAAGAAAAAGAAGGAGACAGGCTGGGGAGAAGGAAGAGTAGATTAGAATATGGAGAAGGAAATGAAGGAGAGGCTGGGGAGAAGGAAAAGTAGATTAGAATATGGAGAAGGAATTGAAGGAGAGGCTGGGGAGAAGGAAAAGTAGATTAGAATATGGAGAAGGAAAAGGAGAGAAGAAAATTTGAAATGTGAGAAGTAAGAATATATGTAAATAGAAAAACAACTGCAGTAAGTAAAGGAGTTTTAGAATGTAAAGAAAAGAGAAAAGGCAGGAAAAATAAGAAAACAGGTAGAGAAGTAAAAAAAAAAAAAAAAAAAAAAAAAAAGGTAAAAGCAAAGAATGAGAAGGGATAAAGAGGAGAGAGAAGAGGAAAGGTAAAAGAAATGGAAGTAAGAATTCAATTTATACTGTTTTATGTGTAGGACTTTTAGAGAAATGATTACTACTTGCTGGTATGACCGAGTTTTGGTTTACCACCTCCATCTCACAACCCTCCCCTTTGTAAAGTGTAAAATCATAAGTCCACATGAAACCAAAAAAAAAAAAAAAAAAAAAAAAAAAAAACATTAAAGATTTAAAAAGAATAATGATAGGGGTGGAAGAAAAAATCTGATAAATATCCTAGACCTTTAAAAAAATCCCATATGAAGATGAAAAGATAAGATCATTGTTATGAACTAGTTAGAAATGGTGACAAGTTATCTCATGATATCCAATATATAAAAGAATATCTATCTCCCTCAGTCATTACCTATCTATCTATCTTTATTAATTATCTATGTCCGATATCAATCTATCTCTGTTCTTTATCTATCACTGTTTAATTAATATCTATGTCTTTTCATCATTTATCTTTCTTTCGCAATATGTTCATATCTATCCATCACAATGTAAGTATATTTGTATCTATTTTCTCGTGTTCATATCTATCTTTCTCTATTTGTAGCTATCTATCTCAGTATGCCTATATCCGTCTATTTATCTCAATATGTTCATATCTATCTATTGCTCTCTCTCTCTCTCAGGAACATTTAAATTCAATTTCATTCAAAAACATCACTTTTGATTGGTTCAGTATCACTGTCATATGAGCATGCTTCTCTTTTTTAAATGAAACTGAACTTGTTTATTGATTCTAATGCTGAAGTTGAAAGAAAATCATTAAACATTTCCAGTATATTATATTTCTTGTTTTTCTTTGTTTTAAAAGAGGTAAAAATGTAGCAAAAACTACTTATACAGTTTATAATGTTCATGATTGAACATGTTAAATATGATATGCCAAGTTTCCTGTTGGAGATTTCTTGCTAAACAAAACTCCATAATGAGTAAACCAGATGAAGTTGACAACAATCAAACTGAAACATTATTTGATAATAATCTACATTATCTGATATAATTATATAATAATCTACATTATATGATATAGCAGACAGGTAACTTATCCAAAATGAAAATCAATCAGTGAAAATCATTTGCATCAACTTGCTTCTCTTTGATGTGTGCATTCTGCATAAGTGAAAAAGTTCTTTCGTACAAACTTTTAGTCATGTAAGTCCCTTTGATATAGATTTTGTAAATAAAAAATGAGTTGATATTGAACTTAATGGCCACAGTCTTTAAGAGAGTACCATTAACTTAATCTTTTTCTCCTTCTCTTGATGTTCTTATATTTTCTCACACAAATTCTTAACTTTTGCAATATCAACTTGCTATATCACTAACATCCCACCATATCTCTTTCCCATATCACTTTCTCCTCTGTTCCCACCTTTAACAATTAACAGGTTGCAAAGGGAAGAAAGAGGAGGAAGAAGAGGCTATAAATCTATCATGATAAAGTGCAAATGACACTTAAGAAGATAAGAAAAAGCAAAGAAGCAGCTACCAGACCCACTTTTAGATTAGTAATTCCTTAAGATAACATTTCCAAAATACAACTTAATAAGTTGCTAAGGAGTGATCAAGTAAGTATTATATTAATGGACACTGACAAACCTGATAAGAACATCATCCTTTTTTCTTTCTCCTCTTCTTTTATTACTTTTCTCTTCATCTCCCTTACATTTTATCTTTCTTTTCTTCCCTCCCTCTCTCTTGTTAGATTCATTTACCTCCCTTATTCTCACAGATAGATCAATTTTTTTTCACTTTCTCTTTTTAAATGTGTAATGACAGTAAAGATGGCTGTGCAGGAGATTACTAGATTCAATGTTAAAGAATCTAAATATAGTGGACTATATAATTGTTTGTTTATTTCTTTCTTGTTAAACATTTCACTGAAAGTAAGGTGATAAGGCCACCAAGACTAGAGGGTTACTGATTAAGTTTGTTGAAAGTAAATAAGACCCATTTATCTATCTACTTGAGTCTGTCCATATCTATCATACTGTTGATAGATATATATCCTTTATTGATCTCATACTGTTCATATCCATCTATTTACGTATTTATTAGAGAATACGATATAAAAACTATATATATCAGAAATGGTGCATAGTTGAATGGGAAAAGATTATAAAAATTCTGTCCTTTAAACTGACTTCTTCAGAGTAAATAATGTTTTTATTGATGAAATCATTTGCATGAAATGGTGAGGGAACCATTCGCATGAAATGGTGAGGGAACAAAATACAAACAAATGTTAGTTATAATTATACATCAAGTGACATGCATTGATTCTGAACTTAATTTAAATTAAAAATTTTTGGCATTTGATGCTTCTATATGCACAACCAAGTTGATCTCATCCTGATTCTAGTTTTGTTTGTTAAATATCTTATATTATTATAGCAATAGTTTTGCTGAGAAAGATATGCTGTATGAACTTGAATACAAATTTCTTATTGAAGATACAAATATAAAGACACTTTCAATAGACTTTCATCTTTACATTTTTCTTTAAATTAAAACTGCATTAGGCATCCCTATGTTTTCAGTGTTTCACTGGATGTATTTTTATAACCAACATTTGTTTGCATTTTTTCCCTAACTTTACATCGATGTGATGCCATCAATAAACATTATTTTGTCTGAAGTAGTCTTTTTGAGGAATAAAATGTCTGACATAGAACTAAAAAAAAATTCTCTCTCTCATTATAAGTTTATATCTGATGGGGTCTGTGAGGCTCCCAACTTAGAATCAATTTAACTTTGATAATAAAAAAAATCCATAAAAAGTTATTTTTGAAAATTCTTTGTTAAGTTTAATTGTGCAAATTTCAAAGTAATTTGTTATTTTTTTATCATTCTTTTATTAATTATGTCAACCAGGATTGTGAACTGCTATAATTTGAAAATATAAATATTAGCTTCTCTACCCAATAATGAACAGAAAGTAAAGATGTCATCTCTAACATCATTGTTTTCAAGATTTAGGCAATCATGGCTCTCCACAATTTCCTGTCCTTTGTAGCACTTAATAATCTCCACCATCTATTTACTCAAGCTTTCTAGGTAGGTTATGCACTATTTTCCTCTGCCCCTCTTACCTTCAATCTGTCCTGTGAGTATCAGATTTTCCAAGCCTTTTTTCCTTAATGTGTCCTAGAAATGTGAATTCTTTCTGATGTTAAGTATAGGTGGCCTTGTTTCTATTTTCTTTAAAACTTCATCATTGCTTGTATGTTCAGTTCATGGTATTTTCAGCATTCTTCTGTAGAAACACATTTCTATTGCTTCAAGTCTCTTTTTCATCTGTGAGGAGATGGTCCAGCATTCACTGCTATATAGAGATATTTTCTTCATTGTTTCTATCAAAAGAATTACTTTACTGAGCTTTTGAAAGGAATCTTTCGCTATCCCGATGAGGCTCTTGTATTTCAGTGTCACACCTTCTGTCCTCTGTTAGAACACATCCCATATATTTAAAATATTTGTACTTCTTTGATTTTGATATCTTCAATTTGTAATTTGCATGTTGGGCTGTTTCATTTGCTAACGACCATGCATTCTATCTTGCAATTGATATTTAGTTCTTTCTTTTTGCTTTCCTTCACTACCTTCTGTAGGAGTTTTTGTAGTTTCCATACAATGTCTTCTATCAACACTGTGTCATCTGCATATCTTATGTTGTTGTTGTGGTGTCCTCCCTCTAATGAATCTATTGTGGACTCTTCCACTTACTATAAAATTAGTAGGAAAGTAAGTCTCGGGGGAACAGTAGTATAGATTGAACGCTGGTCAACCGACACAAACTCCTAAGTCGTGTAACACACTTCTGTTGTATTTACTGTTCAATACACTATTTATCTGCAACCTCTTGTTTTGTTATTCCTTAACCATTTATTTGGCTACAACAGTTGTTAAGGTTGTGGCTGCCAATAATGAATCCTGGTAGGACTTCTAATTCTCTTAGAATTGTCTCACTGTAAAGGTTGAATAAGTTTGATGATATTTACTCCTTTCTTTTTGCCTTCCTTCACTAACTTCTGTAGGATTTCCTATCTTTTCCTTTCTGTGTCTGCTATTAACACTGTACCATCTGCATATTTAATGTTGTGACTGACAATAATGAATCCTGATAGGAATTCTAATTTGCTCAGAATCATCTTACTGTAAAGGTTGAATAAGTTCAGTGAGAAGATACATCCTTGTCTTACACCCTTTTCTATTTTTGTATATTTACTGAATTCATTTTCTATCTATATGCAGGTGGTTTGCTGGCAGTATAGGTTCTGGATTATTCTAATATCCTTCCCAATAATTGAAACAAAAAAAAAAAAAAAAAGAAAAAAAGAAATGAAATGAAAAATGTCTACTATGCCATAGAGAACTGAACTTTTCACAAAAAGTGTTAATATTTTTATTTAGGGTAAATAGGGATGCTGACTTTTTCATATTTGAGAAATTACATATAAATTTTGCTTTTTTTTAAAAAATTGTACTTAATAAACTAAATACAAATGATTGGACTACATATAAAATCTTGCCTTCCTACATACCCCATCTCGCTTTCTTTCAGTCTCTTTTTCACAATTCTTATTGTTCAAAATCACTGACTTAATTCAGCTTTGTGAGTCTGTGGTCCCCCTGTTTCTGGTCCATTGGAGATCTCCCTCAGCACGTAATAGCCCTTTTGTGTCCTTGAGTTTGAGACCCTGTACTAGAGGGTTTGATTTTGAACAACTGTGCATTGAGAAGTACTTGATATGGTTGCTAAAATAAAAAACAAAAATGATCAGAGGTGAATTTTGGTGCTGCCTTGATAACTCTTTCTTTTCTTTTTATGTGCAATGTCCTTTCAGTATGTAGGCGATCATGGCTCTCCACTTCCTCCTTTCCCTTGTATCTCTCAATAAATTTCCTCCCTCTGCCACCTCCCACAGTCTACATTCTGTCATTCACTTGCTTAATTCCACCAGGTATGTCATGCATTACTTTCCCTTGTCTCTCTTTCCTTCTATTCGACCTGTGAATATCAGGTTCTCCAGGCCTTCCTTTCTCATTATGTGACACAGAAAATCCAGTTGCCTCTTCCTGATGTTAAATATAAGCCTCCTCCTTGTTTCCTCATCGTTGCTCACACACTCAGTCTATGATATCCTCAACATCCTTCTGTAGAACCATATCTCCACTGTCTCAAGTATTTTTTTTTATCGTTATATAACAGTTATATCTATATTTTTCATTTGATTTTTGGTTTGATTTTTATAGCTTAACTAATATTTTGGTCGTAATGGTTTGTTAATTTGTTTATTATTTACTTAATTTGGGTTCATTGATTTCGTTTTTTATTTTTTTTATTTATTTATTCTATTTCGTCTATTTTAATGGGTGTGATTTAGTAATTTGTTTGGGTTAATTTATTTTACTTATTTTATTGTCATTTTGTTTATTTATTTATATTATTTTATTTTTTTCAGTTTTCAATTTTTAAGTAACGTAGTAAAGATTTGTTTTCATGTCTGCATTTTGAGATGAGCTCGGATCGTTTATTTAATAATTTATTTTGGTCTGGGAAGGTAATGATAGCTATTCTTTCCTCCAAGCAAAGCTTGCAAGCTGATGATCTTTTCCTTATTTTCCAAGATATTTTTGGTGTGATGTGCATTTTGTTTTTAATTTCCCAGATATATTTAGAAAGCAGTGTGCTGTTCGCATATTTACAATTTGTGAAAGATGTTTTGTGTGCATAATTTCTTTGTTTTCAGGGTTGTTCAAAAAAAATCAGATCAAAAACATAGCTATAACTGTTATATAACAATAAAGAAAATACTACGTTACTTAAAAATCGAAAACTGAAAAGAGTAAATAGAAATAATAATAAATAATAAAAAAACAAGTAAAATAAATTAATCTAAATTAATCCAAATAAGTAAATAAACAAACTAACAAACTGATCCCAATAAATTAATCATTAGAAAAAACAAGATAATCAATCCAAAAAAATAAATGAAGTAATAAACAAATTAAAAACAGCTTCTAAAACATAATAGAATAAATTACAGCAATCAACCCCAAAATTGAATAAATAGCTTTATCTTCCCAAACCTAAACAAAACTATTAAATAAGCAATACATACAAATTTTTACTATGTTAATAAAACACCAATTAAAATAAAGATAGATAAATAAATAAAAAATAAAAATAAATAAAAACAAGCAATATACTTTAACCCAAATAAATAAACAAATAAACGACTTCCTGCAAAATAACCGAAAAAATAGACTACCCACAATGCACCACTGACCCGTATATATAAATAGCCAAGAAAGAAAAAAAACAGTACTTGTGGCCTGACGATTGTGTCTAGCATGAAACAGCTTGTCACCTCTAAGTGTTGACTTCACTGTTCACTTTTATATTTACACATGCTCTATCTCTAATATATAAGCACTTTATGCCATAAATATAGCACACACCTTAAGAGTATATTTCATATATATATATATATATATATATATATATATATATAATAAATAGTAGTTGATGTAAAATTTATACTAATAATAAATATACATGGATTCAATAAGTGCTTGATGACTGCCACATGCATAAAAATCATTGGTACCAAACAGTGACAAACAAAATGTGTGTGTGTGTGTATATATATATATATATAAATAAATATAAGATATCACACAGAGTGTTAGTTTTAATAAAATAGTGCTCAATATAACAGAGCTATTAAGTATATATTAATAAATATACTTTTCATTCCTCATCGGTAGCACAATTCTGAGTCATGCTGCTAGTGAGGTATATATGCACACACGCATACATATATGAGGTCTGACCAAAAAAGTGTTAGCACTGCTGCTATGGTAACGGAGCTAAAGTACACAGAGTGAAGCCACTTAGCACAGACTGACTTTGAACACTGTTATGTATACACTCTACGTTATAATGTTCTTGCTCACTTCTGTTTATAGCAGTGCTTGGAAGGAAAGTGTGTAGAGTGTGTTCATCTCACTACACTACAGAGATTTCATTGGTTACTATAGCTCGTGTAGCAGTTTTTGGCCAAGCACAATATTCCCCCATGTCCAGCAACCACAATATTCCTCTGATTTCACCCTTTGCAACTTTTTCAACTTCAAAAATTAAATCTCGCTTGAAAGGAACAAGATTTCAAGACTTCAAGGAAATCCAAGAGAATGCGATGTGGCAGCTGTTCACTATCCTGGATCCTTCCATCAATGGAAATGACATCGGATAAAGTGTCTGACTTCAATTGTAGTTATCTTTTTATAGCACCAGTCCCTATATATATATATATATATATATATATATATATATATATATATATATATATATATATATATGTATGTATGTATAGTTATATTTAGGAAGCAAGTATTCATTTAAAAAAGTTTAATTAAATTCAAGTGATAAAGTATGTTTCTTTAATTTTTATTATATTTTTTCAATTTTCTAATAAGATGTATAGCACAATCAAGTTCATTTTTTGTTCTATTCTTATTCAAGTACTTTCAACGGTCCTAATCATTATCATGAACATTTACAGAGGAGTGTTTGGTTAGCAAGTTCGATTTTACTGTTTTTAAACTGCAATTTTCAATGATTTCCCTTGAACATCCATATCTCCTTGATGTGTATCCAAACATAAACAAATGATGTCACATACTACGAAATGGACAAAGTCCAACAAATACAAACAGTCTGTAGCTAAATGGTATAGCACATCAGACTATATGACGGTTCTGTGTAGGATACAGGTTTGATTCCTGCTGAAGGACACATTTTCTATGAAAATTTCTTGGACATTCAGGCCAATAAATGTTAATACTGTTTATTTTAAACGGAGCATTTACTAAAATATTTGTATCTATAATGTATAAACAGAAGATAACTTAAAACAATTTAAGATTTTGTATAAAATTCTTGGCTCCCCCAATATTTTATTAAGGAGGATAGTTTTACTACCAGTTGAGATTTTAACTGCATTATCGTATGGTTTGTGGTCATATACCTTGCAGAAGTGTCTTTTTTAATTTAAGAATTTATATCAGTCATTTAACAATCTGACCAGCTTTGTGTTTCTTACTTATGATAATTTTCCTATAGGAAGAAAATAAGTAACTACTGACACAGAGGTTCGAACGTGACACTCTGGACTTATGAATATATATTTTCCACCAAGTGTATAAATAGCAGTGTCAGGCTAATGACTGCAGTGATTATTGTGTGACTATTGAGTGGAACTATCTAGTCGAATTAGTGTGAATTATTGTGCATTGATATGGGTTTTGATTTAGGATTTACTGGACGTTAAGCCAAGCCGCGCTACTAACAAGGTATTCACTGAAATGGTTAATTATCTTTCGTTGATTTTTACTTCTTTGTTCTTGTTAAGTATTTATTTTCAGTTGTAATTAAATACTGTTTTATCTTAACATAGAAAGTCTTGAGTTAAACTTAACTAGCAGCCATACCCAGCTGCTCAATCAGAAAAAGCGTTCAATTAGAATGGAGCAAAAACAGTATCATGTTTAGGCGTAACAGAGTCTAGCTTCTTTAAAGTACTTTCATTAAAAAACATTTTGAATTAATGCAGTTACTGATATAACAGAAGTCGGCTGTTTTTATTCAATCGAAGTTAGCCGAGGACATGAAGGGATAAAACAGCAACATGAAGACCCACTTCAGACCAAAATTATTTTGGAGTTTTTGAAATTCAATTTGTCAGTTTGCTACCAGGGCTGTAAAAGAGGATACATTTATAAAGCAATTGTTAAGTTTGATGAAAATTGGTTGAAAGATCAACCAAAAATAAGAAAGAAACCAGTAAAAATCACTATTTTTTACTATTTACATGGGTTTTCACTATATGGGTGGACTCAATTATCAAGTTAAATAACTGTTAAATAATCAACTTATTGTTGGCTACAATTGAGTGAAGTTTGTATTAGATTGCTTGAAAATTGAGGGATTTTTTAGTTTAAAATTTGTGTTGAAATCGATTTTTTGTTTTTTAACTAAATGGAGTGGCATAGAAATAAAAATGAGGTTTCGTTGAGCTTGTCATGATGTAAGTAACCTACATACAAAGTTTGAAAGAAATTGGAGGAAAAAAGCTGAATTTATTGTTTTTTTTTTTTTTGATCGGCTTTATCAATTATTGATTTTTTTTTTTAAATTATCAATTTTTTATGCTAAGAACCTATCTCTTACATTGTAGAATGTATATGCCAAGTTTGGTCAAAATCAGTGGGATGGATCTCAAGTGCAAAGATATCAAACAGACAGACAGACTGTTTTATATATATATAGATTATTAATGGCCACTGTACATCAAAAAAAAATCTTAGATGTGAGGAAAATTCTTTTTTCACTGCTAATAATTTGTCTGACTTTCATAGAAGCTGTTTAGTGATTCATCCATCAAGCAGTACATATGGCATGTGCCCTGCCTGCCATATCTAAAGGACACTAATATTATATGAGAGGAGATTAGGAGTTCAAGGAGCTAAATAGTTTTAAGATTAACTGCAACAAGTGCTTTGGCTTACTGACGGACATGTGGAGTGACTTGAGCTGTTCTGATCTTTTTAGCTGATGGTTGCTGTCCAAATCTCTTCAGCTTGTGTTGAGCTTGCTTTCAGATTAGATAGAAATTGATTGGAAATACAGGCAAGAGTTGAAGTTATTACCCAGACATGTTTTCAATGGCTTTCATCCCCAAGACTGAAAATGTATACTTTAAACATTTACCCTTTTTATGAAAATTTATATTAGCGCTCCTTGCAGTCTTCATGGTTAGCTTGAACTGCTTGTTGTTTCATGTTTAGCAATGTCAAGCTTCCTTGGCTATTAAGCAAGTCTGTTGCTAACATCCTTTCAAATGCGACTTGGGATAAAACCATCACCCTGAGATTGATGTTTTAATAGGGTATAAGGATCTAGTGTCTTTGCTTTTGTGATTCTAAATTCACAGGGAAATAAAAGAAATCCAATAAATAAAATAATAATAAAGAATAAAAACAACAATAAATTTTCCCATAATGCAAAGTTATAAAGAAACTGGAAAAGTTCAGACTTAGTGAAAACAGAAGAAAATAGTTGTTAGGACTGAATGGGATTTTTTAATAAAAATATAAGCCTGTCTCAATATATGCATGTATTTTCTTTGTCATGATTCCTTTTTAGCTAGCTGTGTGAAAATATTTTACTTTCCTTGATCAAGTTCTAATGAGTGAGGAGCAATAACTGGTTAGCTCATTCTGTTATTATTATTATATTATCTTTATATTATTATTATATTATCTTTATATTATTATTATATTATCTTTATATTATTATTATATTATCTTTCTCATGCATGAAACTACTGTGGTTTATTACCCTTTTACCCTTTTTTTTTTAATTGTGTTCATTCTTTTTGCTATAATATTTTGTTTGATATTTTGTTAACTATTGTTCATCTGGTACAAGGCCCAAGAGCCACTAAAAGTAGAGTATTATTGTAGGATATTGTATGAGTAGATGAGAAGGCAAAAGTGAACTTTATGAGGTTATGTATGAAAGATAACGGTTAACCCTGGACTTGATGAGATTGTAGCAATTGGGAAAACATCCTTCCACAAAGCAGCAGTTCTTGGAAAGATGTCTGAGTGGAAGTTTCTTCTTACTAATGAAATACGAAGGGAATGAGAATGATGATGATTTGTCCCCTGTTTAAGGGGCATGAGGGGTCCCAGATGCAAAGTTCAAAACTGGTCAAACGAACATTTGCTTGGGAAATAACGATAGAGTAGCAAGAGGCTAGCCAGTCTGTGGGAAAGGAGTTGAAGGGTGGAACATAATTTATCAACCAAAAGGTTTTCAAACTTTTTCAGGGCTAAACAGTGAGAACTTGGCAGCTCCAGATCTTGAAACGAATTTTGTGTGGCATTTTAGGTTTTTCTAGTTTTGGTTCTGTCACTGTCTACAAAAGCATTACATCAAAGAATAATAGTAGGAATTGCTGGTGACTGACCAAGGTTTGGGTTGCATGAGTAAGCCATTTTAGTGTTTTGATAGTGAGTACAAGAAGCATGAATCTTAAACATTCACTCACATATTAAGTGATTAGAGATAAGCTCTTCAGAAAAGGTTTGGTAAACAATACAGTTAATATTGTTGGATAGAAACAGCTTGTTAAAGACCTTGTAGTTTGTGTTGTTGTTGTTGTTGTTGTTGTAGACATGTGCTTTGATTGATATTTCAAACCTATATTTGGTTGGCTGCCTCTACTTAATACAAAGAAGCAATTCTTTTATGTTTGCTATTAGAGAATCAATGTATGGACAATAAAGTAGAAAGATCAATATCAAAGTATCTCTTATTTGGATCAGGATCTGATAGATTTATTTTAAAGAATCAATTTAAAGTGAAAATCAAATGCTGTGTGCCACCCTCTGAGTCGCTTCCTTGTAGATATAATTGACCCATTGATCGGAAAGTCTCCTTCATATGTCCGGAACTCCTCTCACTGACAGGACCCAAAGAGTGTGAGTTCAATACCCAGTTAAGGCAGTGGAGAACTTTGAGAGGAGAATTAACATGAGATAACTGATAAATGATATCCATTAAACATGGCACATGGAACTAGAACAGTCAACCCCAGTGATTGAAATAAAGGGTTCAGTTTGACATTCCAACCACCTGAAGAAGGCTGGAGTGTACAACGGCCGAAACGTTGTAATAAATATGGTGACAAAGATGAGGATAATAGTCCGAATAATGTAAATAGTGTACATAATACCTCATCTCAGAAATATAGACAGATACTGAAGGGCCGAAACATTGTAATAAATATGGTGACAAAGATGAGGATAATAGTCCGAATAATGTAAATAGTGTACATAATACCTCATCTCAGAAATATAGACAGATACTGAAGGGCCGAAACGTTGTAATAAATATGGTGACAAAGATGAGGATAATAGTCCGAATAATGTAAATAGTGTACATAATACCTCATCTCAGAAATATAGACAGATACTGAAGGGCCGAAACGTTGTAATAAATATGGTGACAAAGATGAGGATAATAGTCCGAATAATGTAAATAGTGTACATAATACCTCATCTCAGAAATATAGACAGATACTGAAGGGCCGAAACGTTGTAATAAATATGGTGACAAAGATGAGGATAATAGTCCGAATAATGTAAATAGTGTACATAATACCTTATCTCAGAAATATAGACAGATATGTAGATGCTTTCAATATAATTTCAGTGACGAGTGTCATGCCTATAAAAAATAAATAAATAAAAATTAATTATAGTATCAAAAATAATTATAATAAGATAATTATAGTAATTATAATTACCATTAATTCACTAAGCCAATGAGAATCAATCCCATTTTTCGCCTCTACACAAACAAACACATGACATTCTCACTATCAGATAAGCAGTCAACGTGGATGTTGTAGTAAAGGAAAGAAAAAAAAAAACTGTAAATTTATAGTAGCAATAAACGCCTGCAATAGGTTTCTTCTGTCTCTCGTCCGCAATACTTGTAGTCAAATCACAGTTCAAACGATAGTCCGTCGTAACAGTCCAACAGGCAACGTAGAAAAGACAAAATGGGGTCACACGTCCAACCTTCACATCTCACCAGCAAAAACACATGTTTGTCCACCAAGCTCAGAAAAAATCCTACACTCATAAGTGAAAAACAACAGCTTTTATTCACTGAGAGATTTTTCTGATTGGCCACAACATTCAGGGGAGGAAAGAACATTAGCGTAGATTCTGATACTTAAAATAGCAAATTTTTGCTAACTACTTTTGGTAATTTTTCTTTGGCAGATGGTATACAAAACACAAACGCTTTTTCGAGGTAGGGATTATCTTTTTCACTACAATGGACAGACCATCAACACGTATGTCAATGAACATTTTGGCTCCTTTTCCTTTTTCAGGTGATAAAAGTAACATTATTCTCTTATCACTCAAAAAATTTAAGGTAATAAAATCCCAGAGACTACTTGTATTTTTCCAAGTAAATTATCTGGACACTCATTACATCCATTTATAAAAGACATATAAGAAAGACTATATACACTTTACCTATTCTTTATCCTATCATTCTGTTGGGTTCCAATGTATATTTGATCTACATTTGACCCTAAACACACAATTTTATTCAGTAGTACTGCCTGTCATGTTTCTAACACCACATAACAAACAGATAATAAATAAGACTTGTTTTACTTTTGTTGTTTCCATGTCTTTCTCATTTTTACAAGTATTTTGTATATATAAATGTTAGCAGGGTTTATAATTATTTATTCAGAGTTATAACTACCCTACAATAGTAGAATAATGTTTTAAGAATATAATGCATGAAACAGGTTGATCTTCAGTAGCGATTTTGTATTTGATAGCAGATTAGAAGCACACAGACCTTTTCTGATGCTAAAACTAATTCAGTATTGCTTAGTAAAGAGAGTGATTGCTATGTTTCTGAACATGAGTAGAATATACTTTTTCAATTCAGATAAGCAGGAAACATCAAATTTGTAATAAAAATCAGGGAAGAGATAAAATATTAATATTTAATCATCTTTTATAGAATAATTTTCTTTCCTATTTTCTTGATGCTTACTGTACATATTTTAAAAAAAGGCTGTAGAGATCTTGTGATATTTTTGTGTTCGAGAGGAGAGTGTCATTTTAGATGCTGTCTCATATTTTGGATAGAGGGTTGGCATTATGATTAAATGAAATAAAATAAAAATCTGTCATTCCAAGAGATCCAAAATCCAAAAGAATGGAATCAGAACAGTAATTTCTTTTTCAAAGTGACAAGGCCTTAACCAGGCACCTGATATAAAAACTTTATAAAGGAGGAATTGGTAGAGCTTAAATACAGCTCCAGGATTGAACCCCTTTTAGCCAGCAGGGATGCTAAGCCTCCTGCTGCTGATTGAAATGCTGTTGCCTCCCTCAGTCTTTTTTACAAATACTTTCATGGTAACTGCTCCGATGAGCTGCTTTCGCTGGTTCCCAGACTTCATGAGTCTCTTTTACTCCAATAGCTTCATGTCTTGCACTTCTCGCCTGTGGAACTCTCTCCTCTTATCCTGTTTCCCTGATAGCTATAATCTCCAACTATTCAAATGTAATGTCAATTGACGTCTCCAGATGCCTCGATCTATCCCCTATCCTTCTCTTCATCCTTTCCTTTATCACTCCTATTTGGACTCACTCTCTTGTGTGCTAGTGGCTTCCTGCCTTGCTTGGGGTGAAACACTTAAAAAAAAAAAAAAAAAAATTAGCTTCTATGTAGATCTAACAAAAACCATGTAAGATTCAATGACAAAAGATGTTTTCAAGTGCCTCCAAGCAAAAACGGCAGAGGAAAAGAAATGTTGGAGGAGATTGCAGCCTGTCACCGACAACATCTTCATTTGGTTGGACAAGTTGTCTTTCACAGTTTAGGTCAACTATTAAAATGATAATGTTTATGCTACTTCAACAGGAAACATTCTCAAAGGTTTCAGAACACATTTCAAGCAAAGTAATTTTTTTATTACTTTTGTTATGACAATGTTTCAACTGATCCATTTTACAGAACTCTCTTGAAATGACAACACCATTATAGAACTGTATTGCTCCAAAGTTTCTTTCCATCTCCAGGTGACTTGTGCCAGGTTTACACAAATTTAAATTATATATATATATATATATATATATATATATATATATATATATATATATATGCTATATCTGTTCAGGAAGTGATGGTCATAGTTCTCCACAACTTCCCATTGATTGTAACTATGCAATATTTGAATCTTTACCACCTGCATTTGTCCCTGACCTTCTATCCATTCACCTAAACTCATTTATTTCCCTCTACTTCTCTTGAATCCAGTATATCCTGTGAATGTTAAATTTTCCAAACCATCTTTCTCATAATGTGACCCAGAGATTTCAATAGTTTTTTTTGATAAGGATAAGTGTTTTTTTAGTTTTTATTTTCTTTAAAACTCCTTCATTGCTCACCTGTTAAATCCATAGTCTTCTCAGTATTCGCCTGTAGAACCTTGAATCTCTTCTTCATCTGTAAGGAAATTATTGGAGGATACATATGGCATACCAGTTCAGAACTCTTTTCTTTGTTTCTAAAGAATTTTTCTTTTGTCTTAATACTTTGCTTAGTTTCAGGAGGCAACTGCTATAACAGTGCATCTTTGGATTTCTGTATCACATTTTATGGTTAAATTCCTGTTCTTCTTTGATTCTGATGTCTCCAATTCAAAGTTTACACTTTTGGTTATCTCTCTCTTGCTGACAACTGCACATTGTCTTCTTACAGTTAATAGGATTTTCTTCTTGCTTTTCCTTTGCTACCATGTCTAAGAGTTCTTGCAGTTTTCTGTCTGAGTTTTTTTATCAACAGTGTTATATGCATATCTTATGTTGCTAAGATTAAATTTGACTTACATCTTATAAATAAATAACTACCAGAGATTTTTTTTTCTTATCTATTTATGTATAGTTTTAGAAAATGTTATCGGAAGAACTCAGTAAAAAGTAGTGAAAGAGAAAATAGAAAGAATAAAGAGAGAGAAAAAGAGAGAGAACACAAAATAGAAGAAAGAAAGAAAATTGAAGTGAGAGAGGGAGTAAAAGAGAATATCTTGTGAGAATAATCAAAGTGAAATAAAGATAGAAAATTAACCATATGGTGGGGGGAGAAGATGCTATAAAGAATAAGAGAAGGAGTGTGAATGATAAGAGAGAATAGAAAGAATGAAGAGAGAGAGAGAGAGGGGACAAAATAAAAGAAATAGAGAAAGAGAAAAGAGAAGGTAAAATGGAAGAGTTTAAAAGAGAAAATCATGTGAGAATGAAGAAAAATAAAGAGAGAAAATTCTCTATTGGAGGTGAAAAAGGAGCTACAAAGAATGAGAAAAGGGAGGGAGAAAGGATAAGATTAGAAAAAAGGCATGGAGAGAAAGAGAGAGATCAAGAAAAGAAGAGAGATGAAGAGAAAAAGTAAAGGGAAAAAGATTTAGAAAGAAGAAATCTCCAAGGGAGAAAGACAAAACAACAAACAATGAATTCCCTTTTCGGTTCCCACAGTCAATGAAGAGACCATCAAAAATGATGGGTGGGAAGGTTATGCTAATCCACCCAAATCTTCTACCTCCCCTACCCTACACCCTATATAAGCTGTTTTAACATCAAAAGGATCACTGACGACACAAGGAAAATGACAGAAGATTAAAAAATACTTATAAAGGAAAGACACCCGATAATGGTAAGTATAATGTAGACTTGGGACGGTGAAGAGATTGAGAGGAGTTGATAAGAAAATTAATGAATATCTCAAGGATTGAAATGCTTTCTGAAGAGGATATCTTAAAATTCTCTTAGGCAATTTGCTACTCAACACAATCCTCCTCCAAGAATTAAGTGATTAATCCAACATTTAAAATTAGGCTTAATTTATATAAGCACAGATTCTAAGTTGAGGCAATCAATGCTATACTTGTATTAACCCATTAATGGCCACTGTAAAATCTGGTTTTAATTATAAAAATAAAAATCTGCAATTAATTATAATCGGTCTATATTTCTAAGATGAGGTATTGTAACTATTTACATGTTTTGGACAGTTATCCTCATCTTTATTGTTATACCCACAACATTTCAGTCATTGTACACTACGACCTTCTTCATGTTAGAATTTTGAACCAAACCCTTTATGCAACCCGCAGAGGTGGATTGTTCTAATTCCACATGCCATGCCTTTTCTGGATATCTGAAGACTGTGAGGGAATCTGAACCTATCTATTCCTAATATAACACTACCTGCTACCGCCTACATATGGTGATGTAACCATATTTAATGGTCTGGTCCTCAGGGTCTTTGGATGATGTTTTCAACCACAGGACTAATGCTGATGCTGGTCCAACCTGGTTGTTGGTTGCTAGCCACTTCGATCCACACCAACTCTGCCCACATTGTGTTCTTCATCTCAGAGCAGTGGAAGATTGAATGCCGTAGTAATTGCAGTGCTGGTTCGAGCTGTGGTGGATACTATATTAAGGAATATCTTCACAACAAAAAAAAATAAAATGAAAGCTTCATGAGGTTAATCTTCATCTGGTTTATATAGTCTTGGTACAATAAAAATTAACCCTTTCCACACCAATCTCTATAGTGACACTGTGTCTCACCTTTAGTAACTTTCCGACATTTTGTTTACCTCTGCTGTAGCAGAGTACTGAACTCACAACTCTTTGGGTCAAGTCACTTTTGGATTACTTCAACCAATGCTTTCATCTACTGGGCCATGTATCCTTGGAGCATGTAGAGCTAGAGCAATCTACCTCAGTGGATGTTACAGAAATTCTTTTTCACAGTAATCATCTTAGCAAAGAAATTTAAGTGAAGTGGACATCACAAGCACCATGTCAAATGATCCTGACAAAGAAGTTCAGTTGAGTGGCGCAGACTTGATGAATTACATTTTTAAACAGAGCTGACAGGACAAAGAATGCTGTTCTCTATAAGACAATGATCCCTAACAGCAAAAAAACAAAGAAAGGCACAGAGAGGGACAAGAGATCACTGGTTGCAATGTGAAAAGGAAAATACACCTGTTAGACTATTTGCCTCCTCAACATGCTTCACCTCTGCGTTGCTTGTCTACAGCAGTAGGCTACAACCGAATAAAATCTGCCTTCTGCTACAATCATCTCATTGTTTTATTTTGTGAATAATGATCTGACCATAGAGCTTTTCTTTTAAGCCACAAGCATTTGGCTGGAAGAAGCTGCACCCTGAGAATGAGCCTGGTGTCTGGATTGAGCTGTAACGATACAGATGCCCTACTTTCTGAAAAGTCTGCTGTCCCTATGTTGGTCAAATCAGTCACATGAGAACCTATGCATCATTAAAAAAACTGGTTGACTTTGTACAAAAAGGTCAAGATATCATGATTGGAAAACTTAATTTATATGACGGTTTTATTTTAAAATATTATATCTTTATTCAATGATTAAAAAAAATAAACGTCATTTTATTCATTGTTCCATGATGACCCGTACTATATGAAAAGTAGAAGGTAATATTGAATACTTAAGGATTAAAATCAAAATCAAAATGAATTCTTTATTGTTTTCCCACCTTTCTTTCTTTCTCTTCTTCACTCTTTACACATCCTTATGCCTTCCTTTCTTTTTCGCACTTTCTTCCTTCATTTCTCCCTTTAAACCCTTCTTCATTCTTTGTTTATTTTTTCCTTCATTCTCACTCCAACCTTCCCTTTTTCATTTCTTTCATCTTTTCTTCTTTTTTCTTTCTAGTTCTCTTTCCTCCTGCTATTTGTCTATTCTTCTCACTCACTTCTTTCTTTTCTTTGCCACTTTCTCTTGATATCTGCCCTTCCTATTACCTTAATTTCTCAATATACAATACCCTTTGATTCCTTATGCTGATTGACACAGACTCATGTTCACCTTGGCCCTGTGAAAGGATATTAAATTATGCAGGTAGGTAACTTGCAGAACCTGTCCTGTTCCCAACATAACCTGTCTTTATTTGAATACCTTTCTCTAACTTTGAATTACTATTTTTTTTTTTTAATTCATTTTTATGGTCTATGTGCTTTAATAGAATTAATAAAAGTTACCTGCAACTATAAGTTTAGGTCCAATGTATCTGAAAAAGGAAATACAATTAATCAACTGGTTCAACTTTGATTGCCATTCGGATTATGAAACCTGCTTTGTTAGCATGAACAAAGGCCTTTGTCTAATTGATCAACTTAAAGAATGGGATAGTGATTTTCCAAGTGTAGCTTAGATGTGGCACAAGGCCGAAATTAGAGGGCACCCAGTGAGGATCGAACTCATTACTCAGTCGTAATTGTTCTAGCAAGCCAAGCTTGCTAACCATTACACCACCTCGACGTGCCCCGAAACTTAAAGAATGGGATAAAGTCAACACTTGAGATAGGATTTTCCTTATTAATTTTTGACCAGTTTTTTCTTCATTTTACCACTGCTTTTTATTATTTTGTAAAATTTGAATACTTGCCAAGTGACATGGAATCAGAATATAGAAGCGGGTTGACTTTCATTCCATGTCATATATATACAGGAAGATGGCTCAAAATTGGATCATTTGAAGCAAGATAATAATGAAAAAAAATATCCAAGAGTTGTTTCAACTCTTGGAAAAAAAAAAAAAAAGTCATGATTTTTTTCTTATGGTATGAAAAATAATACTTCTAAATAATACTTTAAAACAGTCTTCAAGTGTAATGTGCTAATTTTGATTATGAATGACTTCTATATAATAGTAATGTTGTACCAAAATATCTATTTTAGATTAGATTCTGGAGTTTTTAATAGAAAATCAGGTATTCTGATTACCATATTTCATCGTATATAACCCCTCCTTTTTTTGTCCCTTCAGACAATTTTATATCTTCTTTGAAAATTTAGGCAAACAAATATATTTTCATTGATGAAAACAAATTGAGAAATGAAAGCAAGGTGTCAGTTAGATCCAGTGACGGGACCCAAAGAGTGTGAGTTCAATACCCGGTTAAAGCAGAGGAGAACTTTCAGAATTAACAGGAGATAACTGACATCGATTAAAACATGGCACGTGGAACTAGAACAGTCTATCCCAGTGAGTGAAATAAAGAGTTCAGTTTGACATTCCAACCACCCGAAGAAGGCCGGAGCATACAATGGCTGAAACATTGTAATAAGTATAGTGACAAAGATGAGGACAATAGTCCGAATAATGTAAATAAAGTTTTTCTGCTATGGAAACTACTCCAGGAAGATGAAACAAACTACTTCAATATCTTTCCCAAGAACAATCATAGCAATGTATGACTTAAAAATATCAAAAGAAAAATTAAGTAGTGGAGAATAATGTCTGGGAGAGAGAGAGTATAAATCAGTCTTCACCATCTAATACAACTTTTAAGTTTTTTTTCTTATGGTTTTAAAATTTTGGCATAAATGTCTCTTGTAACAGTTACTCTTGAAATTGCTACAATATTCACAAGGGGTGGGGTGAAGGTGAAAAATTCAAACCACTTTTTTTTTCTTTTTTTTAATCATTTCATCCTAAGCAAGGTAATAAAGACACTAAGATGCAATGGATTACTGAGCGTCAAAAAATTTAAAAAAATTATTGTTAAGGAGAGAGAAAAATACAAAGAACAGGAGTTAAAAAAGACAGAAAATAAGAATTGACATTGCATTTAAACTTTGGAAAATCAAACTTGACTGGGAAACAAGAAGCCAGAAGAAAGTTCCACAAGCAAGAAGTGTGAGAGAAGAAACTGCTAGCATAGAACTTAAAAGGCTCAAACACTAATATTCTATGGTTATAATTTATTACATTCATCAGACGTACAAATTCAAAAAGAATTTTTGAATTTGTAGGTCTGATGAATTGGATCATGATTACGATTCCAATTTAATAAATAAATAACCATGGAATATTAGTGTTTGAGCCTTTTATATTATATTCTTACTCTGTCCTGGACATTGAGTTTTGCCTGGATTCTATCCTCTTTGGAATTTATGTGTGTATATATATATATATATATATATATATAT